>APFE030358525.1:57481-81389 GCA_000404065.3 Pinus taeda | reverse complement strand
TAGGTTTCCCACCAGTCCTTGACGTGGGGGGCTGCTTTGAGAAGAGAAAAAACAATCTTTTCTCAACTCGAAAATTCATGAACAGAAAAATAACCCTCTAGCAGATTTAACCACTTATCTATAGCATTTGCGTCTATCTGACCCTCGAATATGGGGATTTCAAAATTAACTTGTACCTTAAAGGGCGTGGCGTTTCCAGAGTAGCTGCTGGAAGCCGATGCATCACCTTTAGGTAGCCGTTGAAGGATCTACGCAAAGCTATCCATCATCGCGTTCCTTTGCCGCTCGAGGGCTTCTTCGAGCAAGATTTTGATAGGATCTCCTGCCCCCTCGTCTTTCTTCTCATCCACCATAGGAGGCCGTTGGGATTTTCGAGGCTGGTCTTGCAAAGGTTTGACTAGTTCAAGCCCTAACTCCTTATATCCTGACCTCGTTGGGGACATGCAAAGAAAAACAGAGAAAAAAAGCAGACCGCTCTGATACCAGTGATCCAGATTTAAACAGGAACGCAATAAAATACAGAGATAACCATATACACAAAGATGCAGCAGAAATAATACTTCATTTCATTAATGGAAAATACTGAAATATGCTTACAACAGGAAATAGAAATAAACCAGCTAGGGCGATGGTAGCTTATCTCTGAGAAGAGATGTGTGGCTACATCCTCTGAACTGTGTTACAATGAGGCTCGAAGGCCTATTTATTGTTGAGAAACAATGGAAAAAAACCCTTCACATTCCAAAACCTAACCCTGGAAGATGAAACGCCAAATTGTGGGCCCCGTTTTTGGGTAAGTTGGTACATCAACTTCCCGGGGTCGCGAATTGGTCGTCTTATCTCCGTTTGACGCGCATGATAGCCCGTTGGAAAGATCTCTCTGAGGACTACAACGGAAAAGACGATTTTTAGACAAAAAAATCATTGGCGGTAGATTTCCTAAAAAAATGTCGTTTAGGGCCTCAAAACGGCTCTGGAAGTTTAGGACCCAAAAAATGGCTAAAAATAGTAAATTGTGCTATAATTAAGGAAACTGAAAAAAACTGCACAAAGCACTAGAGGGGATCCATGTCGAATTAGCGGGTGTCCACCAATATCCACTTCGATCAAACTAACTCTTGATTTCTCATCTTATAAGGTACCTTAGATGTTGGTGTTGCGCCACGCATCAACTCAATGGAAAAGTCCACCACCCTTTAAGGTATTCACTCTGAAACCTCTACTAGAAATACATCAAGAAACTACTGAAAAACCAGATAGCTCTTGAAGACTTCCAAATTTTCAATATCCTTATCTTTATCACTACAAAGATGCATTGTGAAAAATACACACCCTTTCATGCAACTACACTTTTCCTGCACATTTGTAACCATTCTCACCTATGTATGTTTCTTCTTACGATGCAAGATTATATTTTCTCCATTATCATCCAAGCACTCAATTTCCTTATCATAGAAATGTACCTTAGTCATGTGAATGTATGACCAATCCATACCCACCAACATGCTCTATGATCCCAATGGAAGCACATTTAGATGCATTGATGTAGACATACCATTCTTCTCAAGTGCACAATATCTCACCCAATGGTGAACTCTATTCTTGGCACCTATAGCCAACTACACCAACCAAGACTCTTTATGCACTTCTTTATTCAAGAAACCCTTATCCACCGAGTCAGGGCATATATAACTATAGTTAGATCTAGAGTCAATCAAAATAGAAACAACTTGATCAGAAATTTAACCTTCCATCTCGGTAATAGATATCTAATGATAAACCTACTTGTTACCCAATGCTACACAAATTCAAGGAATATGTTGTCCAACATTCCCAACTATTTATGCCTTCCGAGCATTATAAATATGAGGTCTACCACCCTGATGTTGTGTAAAATATGTCCTACAATGATCATTTCCATAATTTGAACACATCAAAGGCTTCCTACCATCACCCTTGTTCTTCTCCTCATACTGAAATCTATGTCCTTTGTCAAATACATTGAATTTCTTGTACGATTATGCATTCTCCTTGTTACATGCATCCCAATGTCTTCCTTGCTCGCTATCCCATTTTCCCTTATCCTTCCCATTACCTTTCCATTCCTATTTATTATTTTCCTTATGCTCATACTACTCATAACAATGATCCAACTTGTCAATTACTTCCTCTGATGTCTGAGGCTCATCATACTCAATTAAATCCTTAAATGCTAATGTAAACCCACTAATGAATCTTTGAAATTTTGTCTTATCATCCTTAAGATAAGGCACATTCCTCAACAACCCCAATAACTTAGTCATATACTCTTAGTTTTTCATAGATCTCATCTTCAATTCGTAGAAATCCTTGCCCTTACCTTCATAATATCTTTCTCACAAATACTTCTTGTTGAAGAGTTTCTTGAATTCATGCCAAATCAATGCCTCTATATTGATGTCTTTGACATGCTTCACATCTTCCAATCAGATGTTTTATTACCCTTTAAGATTGAGAATAACTATCTAGCCTTAATTTTCTTTATATAGCCGTGCAAGTCAAAGAACTTCCTCATTCCAAGTAATCACTCTTCTCCATCGTCTCCCTTCTTTAGCTCTCCATCAAATGTAGGAAGATTTGCATTCTCGAACTCATCTGGAAAGTAATCCCTCTCACGCTTCCTATAAGGATGATAACAATGATGACCATGATACCTATCTGACCCAGAACTATAATAGAACTCGTAGTCACTACCTCTCCTTCCAAGGGTATCGAAAAACCTACCTTGTTTGACTATGACATCCATGTTGAACCTATTCCCTGACCGAGACTTTCTAGCATATTCCCAATTATTCTTGTTCTCCTATCCATAACTTATTTTTGGTTGTCCCTATCTCTACAAATATGAGAAACTATGAAGGGTAATTGAATTGATCCGTGCTTTCTTTTCCTGTACCTTGGAAATTATTTATTGTGATTGAATGATTTTGTCATTGTCTGCGTTAAAATTTTTTATTTCTTCCTTTAGGCTCATTAAGGTATCTAATATGACAGGAGAATACTCTTGTTAATGCTACTCATCTACTCTATAAGGAGACTCTCATGAACTATAATCCACCATCTTGCTTCTAATCTCTGATCTTCTACTTCTTGCAAACATACAATGTTAGATAAACTGAAAGACATAAACATACAATGTGCCAAGAACCAGAAGAGATGAAGGAATTGAAAGATAAAGGAAGTTGGAAGACTGTAGAGAAAAAAAGAAAGCTACAACACCAATCTCTCCAAGAAAGACGAGGGGCCAGACAATTAAAAACTAAGAAAATTATAGGTCCTATAGACCAATTTGGTCTCAGTGGATGTTAACCACTATCATCATCATCATCATCATCATCATAAACATAATCAACATACCTTAGTGAAGGTTAGGGGGGCTTTCTCATTTGCATAAATCAATCTAGATTAGCACAATATATATACACACACAATAACAACATACCGGTCATCCCAACATACCAACAACAAGATTCCACAAAGCTACAATAGTGACCATCACCATGTAAGCATAACAACATGTAGATAACTAACGTGCATGCATCACAAACACATTCTCCCATCCAGTTAAGTGTTTGAACTTGGAATCTATGACAACACCTTGTAACACATCCCCTCCCACATTTACCCATTTTCTCCATCATGCCAGGGTAAACATGAGACGATGTTTTACTAGGACATGACCTAACCTCCTAGGTCCAGTTAACAAAGTGGGGCCTACAATCTAACCACAACTGACAACTCTCAAATTTCCTCAGGGATACAAGACCCTCAAAGACCAACGGACCACCCCAAGTGACCAAACCTAAAGATGACACTCTTTATCCACAATATTAAGCCCAAACCACATGCATGACAAGGCATAGATGTGGTTATATGCCTTAAATTACATACACAATACTGCCTCCATGTAGTTATGACCCAAATTTCCAAGTTTAGAGGGTACAGTCCGGAGATTTGAGCCAACGTTTCCGACCAGCCTCTAGACTACTACCCATAACTCCTTCAGAATTCTACAATCATAATTTACTTGATAACAAAGCTAAATATTTAAACGTGAATAAAAAGTGGGACGAAGACTTCCTAGAACACGCTAGACATTTCGTCAAACACATGGAACACATGTAATCTACAGGTCATGAATGCATATCTGGTCATAAGAGTTTGAGATTGATCTCAGAGTCACCAAGAAGCCCCTATGCCCTCTCCACATAGTTTCAATAACACTTGTTATTCTATGCATGCATCAACGATTTGATATTTTATCTAAACATGTAAAGAGTCATAAATATAACACCTGATATAACCAACATATAACCAACCAAAAAAAAATAGGAACCATGGAAAATCGGCCATAATATCACCAACATAATCACTACAAATTCTCATAGATATAAACAAGGAAATTTCTCATATTAACAAGTAAAAATACTAACCGAGTCAGGGACTTCCACGAACCACTCGACCATACATTGGGATGAACCAAGTCTCTCTTTCAGCCAATCATGCCCGTGCCATATTGTGAGCATAAAGGTGGGATCTCACAAAACAACCAAGACAAAACCAAACTAGGGTTTCTAGAGGAAAAACCAACTAAACCCTCAACTTGTGATTCCACCTCATGTTCAGACATCACTAACACCAACCAGATCTATGTCTACCCAAGCTATCTAGGACTCCAAGAACTAGTAACTCAACTAAAAACCTTCCAAGGCTCTAGAGTGTTTTCCCAACCTAACTCGATGGACTAGTAGCTCAGCCCACCAAGGGATCCAGAGCATTTGTCCCAACCTAGGATCCAATACTAATAACCCAACCATAGCAATTTTGGGGCTTCCATAGCGTTTGTATCAATCCACAACCATAAGGAATTATGAGCACTAATCATAAAACAATGAAGTGGGAAAACCCACAACACCATGGCTATCTAGAAAATGGAAAGGCAAGGCGAAAACCAATGTTAATCAAGGAAATCATCTATGTCAATGACATCACATGACTAGATAATCACATGAACATACCATGCATCCATAAATCAACAAGGAAATCAAAAGTCAAACATGTTACTAACAAAGAAATCATGTTGTAGTTGTTGATCCACCTGTTCTCTTGCGCTGTCCTACTTTTCTTTTCCTTCTTTCTCCAAATCCAGTGTATGCTAAAGTGCTCCAAGTATTCTTCAAGAATTCTTGAATATTTATCTAAGTGTGCAAGAGTATGAGAGAATGAGATAATACAAGAGTACTCAAAAATTGGACTGACAAAAAGCTAAACCAACAGAAATTGTGAACTAATCCTCAAAAGCCTTTTTATCATTCAGGCCTCTATTTTCTTCATTTTCCTTCATTTTTCCTTTAGTCTTCCTCACATCCGAATCTATGACTTTTCATCTCCCTCTTCTTCTATTTTCCTTTATTTCAAAACTAAATGCCAATTATTGCCACTTTGCCTTTTCCAATTTCCATAACCATTAATTAATGACGAGTGATACCCATCACTATGTTTTTCCCAACATTCAGCTTGGAATACGTATCCTACGACATTGGTCTTATTTTTATTTTAGTTTTTACATAGAAAATAAATGAGGGCCTATTACAACCCTAATCACAGCTTCATACATCAAATGGTTCATTATTTTTTGCCTCAACACTGAGATATTTATTTCAGTCTCACTAAAGTGAATGTTGTAACAAACCCTGGTTGATTTTCCATGTAAACAAATATAAGACCAAGGTCTTAGGACATGTATTCCAAAATGAATGGTGGCCAAAAACATCCTACTGGGTGTTCATTTGGTTTATTATGGCTATAGGGAAATTGGAAAAGGCATTGGAAAAGGAAAGGAGGAATTAATTAGCATAATATTTATGGAATAAAGGAAAATAGGAGAAAACGAAGGTGAATGGTCACAAATTTACATGAGAAGGAACTTGAAGGGAAAATGAAGGAAAATGAACAAATTAGAGGCCTTTATGCTAAAAAGGCTTATGAGGATCAATTCATAGCTTTTTCAGTATGTAAGGCTTTTGATAGTTCTATGGTGGAGTTCTCTTCTATTCTCTCACTCTCTCATACTCTTGCACACTTAGAGTATTCTTGTTGGCATACTTTGGATATGGATAAGAAGCCAAAGGAAAACCAAGAAAGTGAGAGAGGAAATGGGATGAGTAGGTGGAATTTATTTGTAAGTATGGAATTGCATGTATGATTTCCTTACTAGTTTTGGCATGCATGTGGTTATTTGGTTATGATCTGTCATTAGCATGGGGGAGTTCCTGGATTGATAGTGGTTTTGGCTAGCCTTTCCATTTCCTATATAGCAATGGTTTTTTAGGTTTTCCCACGTGTTGTTTTTGATTGGTTCTCATGTTCCTTACGGTTGTAGGTTAAGTTGTTAGTTCTTGGAGCCTTGGTTGGACAAATGTTTTAGAAGCCCTGGAACAACTTGGGTTGAGCTACTAGTCCTGGAAACCTATGTTGGATAAACATTCTCAAGCCCTTGGTGAGTTGAGTTAATAGTACTGGAGCCTTGGTTGTAAAATTTATCTATATCCCTACAACTGTTGTGGGTTGAGATACTAGTCCTGGAGCCAGGTTGGAACAAACGCTCTAGAGCCTTGGAGAGCTTGGGAAAAGACCAATCTGGTGATTGTTAGTGATGTTTGACCATGAGGTGGAATCACTAGATGATAGTTGAGGTGGTTTGACCTCTAGAATCCCTAATTTGTTTTCTTGGTTTTTTCCATGAGATCCCACATTCATACTTGGAATCTGGCACGAGGGTGCTTACTGAAGGAAAGATTTATTTTTGCCGAATATATGGTTAGGTGGTATGTGGAAGTACCTGACTTGGTTGGATTTTCATATGTTGATAAGAGACCTTATCCTCTTTTATTTCATGATTATATATACATGTTATTATGTGGCATTAATGGTTATTCTATCATTGTTATTATTCTGGTTATATGTTGGTTATAAGCATGGTTTCATGAGAGATTCTATATGTGCATATTAACATGTTTTGATTACTAAATGAATGTTTATTGAATCAATGACCTAATAGTGTTTTTGTAGTTATTATGATAGGGCATCAAACCTTCTTGATGATTTTCATATAAGCATGAGACCCCTATGTTTAGATATGAATTCACGACCTGTAGATTTCATGTTCACCATGTGGTTGACAAAATGTTTGTTATATTTAGGCATGGTTATGTCAAGTTCTGGGTAGAAGTCTGGATGCTACCCCTACAAAAATGGCTCACATTTCGGGGTCGTATGCAAAAAACTGATAATTATAGACTACAATCACTAGGAGGTAAGGTTGTCCATGCAAATAGAGGGTAAAAATAATTGGATTTCCTTGTTATGCAAGCTATTGGGGGTCCAGATCCTTAAAAAATGAAATCTAGCTCAGGTTCTAGGCATCTCGAGTGGTTATTTAGCTCCTGTGGGTCATGTAGCTCGTAAGGAAGGTCAGTAAGGCTTCATCTTGTTGACTCCATTTCCTTAATGTGATCTAGGAGGCTGATTCATGTCATAATATCTCCTCCTCTTGTTTACCCTGGTAGGCCGGTGAAAGTGGGTATATATGGGAGGGGTAATTACAGAATAGTATCAAAGCTTTCAAGTTCAAACACTTGGATTCGATGGGCGGAATGTGTTTGTCATGCATGCATGTTAGTTGCCTATGTGATTGTTCTGCATGCATTGTGATAGTCATTGTTGCATTTTATGTCATCATTATGCTAATGTGTTGTCTGTGCTAGAGCAAGAGATGTAGATCATGAAAGCGAAGTTGCAGTAATGGACCTCCGTGTAGGAGTAGATTGAAATATAGGTTTGTGTGTTGGGCATGTCAGGGTGTTGGTTAATGGTTATTATATACATTATGTTTATGCACATGCCTTCCATTCTATTGTTTTTGTGGTTACATAAAATATAGATGTTAGTTGATCACTGTGGTCATATGCACCTACATCGAATAGTCATGCATGGTAGTTAACTTGTTGACTATATGCATTGTGGTCGTACACATGTTGATTATGGTCATTTCAGCAAAGATCGTGATGTTATTATGTATATTGTTAATTTGGATTGCCCTATGCAGATGGTTATGGTTATAATATTCAAGTATGAGTCGCTATGTTTATGATATTTTGTTGTATTAATCTAGTCTGACTTATGTATATGTGATAGCCTCCCTTGAGATATATTTAGGTATGAGTTTGATGATCTCGTCAATTTTCTTTATTTAGCATGTTATGTTTACAGGTTGTATGAATGTTTGATTAATTACATGATATGAATGTGTGACTATAAGATTGCATGAAGGAATGATCTTATTTTAAGATGGTTGTACTGACACATATATGTTGAGACCACTGATATGTAGTTGAGTCTAAGTAGGTGCTAGTTGTAGTATTATGATTTTTTATTGTGATTTGATTATGACATGGTTTTTAGTCTTTGATTTCAAATTAATAGACATGATGTACTAGTTTTTGAAACATGTGTGAATAGTTGTAGGGCAACATTCTTGGTATTAGCATGATAAGGTAACAATTGATTTGTTTATACAAATAACAACTAACTGATGTGACAGGACATAATAAGACTCAATTGCAACAAGGTAAAAGGTCAAATAAGGTAATTATATAAGAATTCCTTTGGTTAGGTTTGGAAGCCTCAATTCCAAATAAATGAGTGCTTTGCATGAATACATGATTCTTTCTTAACCTTGCTTTTGTTTGACATTAGTTGTATGTGTGCTAGATTCATGAACATGTATCTGATAGGTATAACAATTTATTTCTAGTTACAACTTAATTTGTAAATGGAAGTGGAGTCTCTTGAGAGATGGTGTGGATGTGTTCAGTTACAAGGCAGTGTGCTTAGAACAACAACGCAAGACAACTAATATAGTATTATATTTATTTATACATTGACAGTTATGTGTTTATGGCAGTATGATGCAGGGGTTGCATGGAAAAAAAAAATTCCATGAAATATTGAAGAAGTCTTAGGTTGAGCTTTCCCTTGGAGGCATTGAGAACCCATGAGGCTGAGTCATGGCGTTTGTTGCTAGTTTTGTGCTTTCAGTGCTTTGTGATTTGTTTGCACTTGATTTCAGTTTCGTTTATGTCTAGTGCATGGTCGTTGTTACATAGTAATTTGTCACCGACCCCGCATTCCCTGATCTCAGACACTAATAGTCTGTGTTATTGACTTCTACTTTGTGTCATGTTGCAAAATATGTGTCAGTGTCTTCCTTGCAACATTAGGAAGAATACCTCATTTCATTACTCCTGGAGCAGACCCTTTTTAACCTTTACTTTTAAGTCATCGTGGGTCATCAGTTATTCCACCCATGAAGATGGCCAAGATTGAACTAAGCCTAGCGACATCATCACTCTAACCCTGTGTTTCACTTGTGATGATCTACTTTTGGCAAGTTTGCTTTAGCAAATTGTCAATGGGAGGTCCTAGGGTTGGTTGTTGGATGAGACGAGCTTGACTCTCTCCTTTGGGATGGTTGTTCCACCTTTTGTGCAACCTCCCAAAAGGATAATCTCTTTCTCCCATCTCTTATGGAGACTCCTCCTATAAATATCTCCTTCATGGTTGAGACCAGCTAGTTTAGTTGGTTTGGAGAGAGTTTGAGTGGAGTCTCGAAGTAGCTTCTAATGTAACTTAGCTTAGGATAGTTTTGTGTGGATTTGGCTTCATTGTATGAGTGTTCTAGAATCATAATTTTTCCTCTTGGGTAGGAGAGAGAGTTATTCGTCCTCTTGGGAGAAAATTCATCAGTGAATGCTTGCAGAGACATGCTAACAAGACCCTTCAAGGAAACTTACAACGTCATGTCATGGTTGTAAGTTTTACCTCAATTCATATTAATACAAATCAACATTTAATTTCCTATATCTTATGTCAAATTGAATATTGATAGATTGAAGTTCCTTGACCCTTTAAGTAGATCATTTTTGTTGTCTATTATGGTTTTTGTTGTTCTCTGTATGTTGTTTCAGGTACAAAAGTGATTAGAATGAGAGCTGGAGCAATGCAACGAGAATTTCATCAAACGAGGATTTGAAAGTACGCCTTCATTACATTAACTATCTAAGGGAATTTTCCGTGATATTTTTGTTGATGTGACTAGACCCACTCTAGGGCTAGAGGGGTTACCTCTGTCCATAGAGGGAACTTGCCTGCGTCACAAGTTGGTCACAATTTGGAACATGTGTGAATAGTTACAGGGAAACATTCTTGGTATTAGCATGATAAGGTAACAATTGATTTGTTTATCCAAATAACAACTAGCTGATGTGACAGGAAATAATAAGACTCAATTAAAACAAGGTAAACGGTCAAAGAAGGTAATTCAGTGAGAATTCCTTTCGTTAGGTTTGGAAACCTCAATTCCAAATGAATGAGTGCTTTGCATGAATACATGAAGTCTTCTTGACCTTGACTTTATCTTACATTAGTTGTATATGTGCTAGATTCATGAACATGTCTCTGATAGGTATAACAGTTTATTTCTAGTTACAACTTGATCTATAAATGGAAGTGGAGTTTCTTGAGAGATGGCGTGGATGTGTGCAGTTACAAGGGAGAGTTCTTGGAACAACAAGGCAAGACAATTGATATAGTATTATATTTATTTATACATTGACAATTATGTGTTTATGGCAGTATGATGCAAGGATTGCATGGAAAAAAAATATTTCGATGAAATATTGAAGAATTCTTGGGTTTAGCTTTCCCTTGGAGGCATTGGGAACCCATGGGGCTTATCCATGGTGTTTTTTGCTAGTTTTGTGCTTTCAGTGCTTTGTGATTTGTTTGCACTTGATTTTAGTTTCGTTTATGTCCAATGCATGGCTGCGACATTTTATTTTTGTTGTCATATTTATATTGGTTTTTCATGGTTTTGCTATTTGTTTCTTTTGGTTCTTACCTTTTATCTTTTGAGGGTATTGGGAATTTTTTGGGAAGGAGGAAGTTAATAAATCTTGGGAAGAGCTTGATGGATCCCAACATCTAATGTAACATCTAGATGAAGCTCATTGCATGTATAAGGGAAGTTTAAGGCAAGAATATGATAGCTAGTTGGATTGGTTAAGTCGATTGGGGTAAATGGATGGTGAAAGTACAGTCCTCAAAAAGGTAATAGGAAAGGGAAATAAATGGATTTTAAGTGTTAGATGCCTTGGCTAGGTTGAGAGTTGTTGTTCTTAATGTTCAGCATGTTGTGGATTGATAAAGGGACTTCTCGTAAACTTCACCTTATGATATATGGTATTTATATTGTAATCATGATTGTGTGATGTATTTATATGTATACATGTATGTATGTATATATTTTTCTAATAGGGTTGTTATGGATCATGATTGCTTTATTGTAATGATTATATGTATATATGCATGTATGTATGTTGTTGTCTAACAAGGTCATCATGGATCATTCTTGTGGAGGAAATATTGCTTATGTGGGTGAACAACATGAAAAGGTTTTTGGTATTATGAGGAATCAAGTGGGAAGAGTAGCCCTAACAGAGTTATGAGGTCAGTATCATTTGTATATGAAGTGATATTGTATGCTTGTACTATGTAGATGTTTATGTTATGATAGGTAATGTTGAAGGATACATCAACGAAATGAAAGAGGTGTCATCCATGACATGCTGGGACAAACATGGATAAGACACTAGAGGAAAGTTTGCTTGGTAAGGACATTGTGGTCTTAGGATGTGCAGTACTCGTGTTGTGTACATGTAACATATGTATTATTGTGTACATATGTTGTTTTTTGCATGTTACATATATGGTGTTGTGTATATATGATGTTGTGTACATGTTGTACATGTGGCATTGTGTACATGTGGTAATGTGTACATATTGTACATGTGGTGTTGGGTATGTGTGGTGTTGTGTACATGTGGTGATGTTGTTGAGCACAACCCAACTTGGCCTAGTTCTTGGTAAAGACTTTGCATTTTCAGGAGCAGCGTGTGGAGTAGAGAATGCAGCTGAGCATGAAGTGGACCGCATGTTAGAGTGCCAAGTGGACCACGTAGTGTAGTAGTTGGAATATAATACACTATATAAGGGCATTGAAGTGGGTCAAAGCCCCTCATTTTTTTAAAGAGCATGTAATGTTGTAAAATATTAATGGTTTGTGGACCATCATAGATTATTTTAGGGATCCCATGGTATGTGGACCATGGTATTGTAATGATGTACCCTCAATGTAATAGTATATATATGGTCAATAATAAGGATGAAAATGGTTTGATAATCACATCTTGAATTGAATAATTGGAATCTTTGTGATATGTGGTTTGTGGGGAAGGACGAGGCTTAGTAGCTAAGTTCCCAGAGGCTTGAGTCTACAGTTGAGTCCACGGATGACCTGCAGTTGAGTGCGAGGGTATATAATTTTTTGTTGTACAAGAATTATCATTATAAGCAACAGTTCTTGTGGATGTAGTCCCACATTGGGATGAACCATGGTAAAATTGGTATCTCCATGTTTATATTTTATTTTTATCTATTGTAGTGTACTAATATATTATAGTTGCATGCTAATATAGCACAGTGATGGATTATGGGCTTATCTGATATGTTTATGTGATTAACTGAATGCAACGAAGTAATTTATGCATGTTAAAAGTAAGAAAAAATAAAAAAAAACCACATCTCCACATCCCTCAAGGCTGCAGAAACCTAGTTCTATATGCTTCCATAGTCACTTCAGGTGATACTGCAATATGTTTGCAGTTCATTCATGAAAGGACCAGTGATTAAGGGTTTTGTTGGTGCACAGTATAGATCGAACCTAGGTCAGCCCAAATCATTACCAACAACTATATGCACATGGTGTTCTGTACATACTATTCAAGTGGTGATGTTTACATGTGGCATTATGTACACGTTGTGTAGGTGGTGTTGTGTACACGTTGTGCAGGTGGTGTTTTGTACATGTGGTGTTGTGTACACATTTTGCAAGTGGTGTTCTGTACACATGGTATTGTTTACATGTTGTACATGTGGTACTGTTCTACATTTGGTATTGTGTACATGTTGTACATGTTGTGCAGTGTACATGTGGTATTTTGTATGTGCATTGTGTAGTTGTGGTATGATGACATGTGTATTCATTGTGTTGTACATCGTGTGTACATGTACATGTTGTATTCTACATTGGGTATAGTTTTATGTGTTGTGTTGTACACCAAGGGCATGTGTAGGTGTTTTATTTTACACTGGGTTAGTGGTATGTGTTTGTTGTACACTGGATGTCAGTGTATATGTTGTGTTGTACACTAGGGGTAGGTGTATGTGTGGTTTTATACACTAGGTGAAATTTTATGTATTATGTTTGACACTAGGTGTATGTATATGTATCATTTTTACACCAGGTGTAGGTGTATGTATTGTGCGGTTTCGTACACCATGTTTGGGTGCAATTGTGATGTGCACTATGTGTATGGGTAGGTGATTGAAGAGTAGAGAATACATTGGGTGCTTCTTGGGTGTGGAAATTGATTCAGTGTGTGTATGAAAATGATAAAGGAGAAAGGTACAAGAAAATAACTAATTGATAGAGAAGTATGAGTATTTTATTTCCATATTAATTATGCATGTGATCTACGATTCCAATTTATGATGGCTATATGTAATTTATGATTTTGATTTATGATGTTTATTTTGATCGAACTGGATATGATATGTTTATACATGATGATTTGATCAAATAACTATTTTGACTTGTTGTGACAAGAAGTAAACACGATTACAAGTGTACCTTATTGATGAGCTGCCAAGGAGGTATGATTTGAATTTATTTTAAATCTAATGTCAATTATGATCTTAGTATAGGAAAGCATGGTTGAAATGCCTAGTTTGTGTGGTTAAAACTAACTACAATAATTATAAACAACAAAAAAAAGGAATTGGATTATGTAATAGTATGATGGTAAATCATTTTAAGAGAAGGGATATTATGGGATGTTGATACCAAATAGTTTCCATTTAGTTCCATGAGCATTCTATGACTAGTATGATGGTTTTCAAGTAGGTATGTGCCTTGGTTTTTGCACCTTTCGATGCGAGGAAACCTTGCCAAGGGAGGGGTCTCTCGAGGGACTATGTAGTAGAGAAGGAGATGCCTATGAAACTTGGAATTTGTGTGATTTCATGGAAGGGGGATACTGGATTACTCAAGGGAGTGTGTGGTAGATAAGGGAAGGTCGAGGGATGGACTTGTTTTGGTCATTAGTAATACCTGATGGAATAAAATGCACATTGTGAGGGTGGCCTCGATCAATGAGTCAGTAAGTGTTCCCTGAGGAAATAGGTAGCGCAAGCAACATGGCATTGGATATTGCATGTAAGTTTGACTTTGATAGTGGATTACAAACTTCCTAGGAAGGAGGTGAATCCCAGTGTTACTTTGAGAGTGGACGTCTAAGCCTCTAGATTCCCTTATTGCGGATGCAAGCATGATATCCTTTTATTTTTTGGTTGAGTAAATTTGAATGTGTATATGTGTATATTATTGTAAACAACGTGTCGAATGGATTTATAAAGCTCCACGTACAATATGGCTATTTGTTGGTTGAAGAAAATGTGGTTTTGATTGTAAATACTATAATGAGTTTCCTTATAAAGCTCTAGTAAACAATATGTGACATGTTTTAGTAGGATGTCATTGTAAATACTACAACAAGCTATGATATAAAGCTCCATCAATAGTATGTATTGTTTTCAGCGGTTTTCTAGTCATAGGTGTCATTGAACACCAAGGATGATATTTCCCCATGGGGGAGGGATCTGCAATAGCCCCTGGTTGATTTTCCATGTAAAAAATATATAAGAAAAAGGTCATGGGACACATATTCCAAGATGAATGGTGGGTAAAATCATCCTAGTGGGTGTTCATCTGGTTTATTATGGCTAAGGGGAAATTAGAAAAGATAAAGAGACATTAATTGATGTTTTATTTATTAAATAAAGGAAAATAGGAGAAAAAGAAGGTGAAAGGTCACATATTGCATGAGAATGAAATTGAAAGAAAAATGAAGGAAGATGAACAAAATAAAGGCCTCAATGATAAAAAGGCTTATGAGGATCAGTTCATGGCTTTTGTCAGTATGTAGGGCTTTTGAAAGTTCTATGGTGGAGCTCTCTTCTATTCTCTCACTCTATCATACCCTTGCACTTAGATTATTCTTCGAGCACTTTGGCATACAACGGATTTGTAGAAGAAGACAAAGGAAAAGTGGGAAAGTGCAAGAGGACATTGGTATTAGTAGCCACAATGGTATTTCTTTGTAGGTATTGAATTGCATGTATGATTTCCTTAATCGTTTTGAAAGCCATGGTATATGCATATGGTAATTTGGTAATTATCTTTCATTTGGAATATAGGGTTGCATGGATTGACAAGGGTTTCCCTAACCTTTCTATTTCCATGATAGCCATGATGTTGTGGGATTTTACAATTGTTGCTTCTAATTGGTGCTCAGGTCTCGTATTGTTGTTGGTTGAGTTACTATTTCTTAGACCCTTGGTTGGAAAAATGCTCTAGAAGCCATGGAAGAACTTGGGTTGAGTTACTAGTCCTGGAAGCCTTGGTTGGACAAACACTCTAGAGCCATTAGTGGGTTTAGTTACTAGTCATGGAGCGTTGGTTGGACAAACACTCTAGATCCCTGTGATAGTTATGAGTTTAGTTATTAGTACTAGAGCCAGGTTGGAACAAATGAGTTGGATCCCTACGAATATTGGGTAGAGATTGTTATAGTGATGGTTAGTGATGTTCAACCATAAGGTGGAATGACTGGATGAGGTTCAGGGTTGTTTGGCCTCTGGAATCCCTAGTTTTATTTTTCTTGGTTTATTCCATGAGATCCAACATTCATGCTTGGAATATGGCATGAGGGTGATTGGTTGAAAGATATTTGGTTCAACCAAATCTATGGTCGGGTTGTACGTGGAAATCCTTGGCTTGGTTAGATTTGCATATGTTAATAACATATTTTCCTCATGTATGTCATGAGTATTTATACTTGTTATTATGTGGATTTGATGGGTTTTCTAACATTGTTATTATTCCAATTATAGGGTGCTTATAAGTATGATTTCATGAAAAAATCTAGATATGATTCTTAACATGTTTTAATTGGTAAACGAATGGTTATTGAATGCATGACCTAATAGATTTTTTTTGGATATTATGAGAGGGAATCAGATTTGCTTGATGATTTCAGTTAAGTATGAGACCCCTATGTTTATATATGCATACATGACCTGTAGATTACATGTTCGTCGTGCCTTTGACAAATTGTCTATCATGGTTAGGCCTGGTTAGGTCAAGTACTTGACTAAGCTTTGCATCAATTTATTTGACCTTATGCAATTCATCATTCTTGAAAGTTCTATTAAGTTATGGAAGAATGTTTGGATCCTACCCTCGAAAAAGTGGCTTGGATTCTGGGGTTGCATGCACAGAACTGGGAATTCTAGACTGCAATCATTGGGAGGCATGGCTATCCATGTGACTTGTGAGTTACAATCACTTGATTTCCTTCTTATGTAAGAGAATCAGAGTCTAGATCCTTAAAAAGGAAATTTAGCTTAGAGTTTGAGCTCTTGGAGTGGTTTTTTAGCTCCTGTAGATCCTAAGGAAGGTCAGTAAGGTTTCATATTATCAATTCTATTTCCTTAATGTGATATAGGAGGTGAAGTCGTGTCTTAGTAGCTCCTAGGGAAAATTTTAAGGATGGAAGGTTATCTTAAAGTTTAAAAATATCGGAGAATATCACTAATCGATAATATGCAATCTATAAAATGTTTGGTGACATTGTTATAAAAATATTCAAATTTCTAATCATTTTATAAAGTCTCTATATAAAAATTTCACGCTTTTTAAGGTAAACAAATTTCATACCATAAAACTTGGGTGAATCAATTTTAGGAAAATTTTGAAATTGGTGAATCTATTTTTTTGGAAAAGCATGGAAAATTAGCCTACCTATGAATATTAGCCCCTAAAATTTTCCCTGTTAGCTCCTCCTCCCATGTTTACCCTAGTAGGCTGGTGAAAGTGGGTACATATGGGAGGGGTGGTTACGAATGTAAAAATGATTACCTATAGGAGTGTACGAGCATAATATTTCAAAAGAAACCAAGAAATAGAGTTGATATTGACGAGGTCATACCTCAATTTGAGACAAACAAGTAACTATTGATGTACATAGCCTTGAAGTAGGTTTCATTGAAAATTTTGTAGCAGGGGAAGGAGATCATATTGTAGTTGGAACAATGATCTCTATTATTTGAAAGTAAACAAATTGAGAAAAGCCTAATGTTGCAAAGAAGCAAACATGAGTTTCACAATTCACATCATTCATAAACTAGACTTTGGTTTTCAATGACTAAGAAAGTAAGGAAGATTGGATCTATTCCGCTAGTATGAAAGTATGTCCATATTGTGTGATAATGTGGGGTTCACATTTGTGATAGAGAGAAAATCATCTTGAAAAATTCTTAACGTCAATGCAAACAATTACAACTCAGATTCTCAATGAGAGTGAAGTCATTTTGAAGCACTTATCATTAATATTATTAGACAAATTAAGAATAGAAAGGGGACATTTTTTCTACATTGATCTGCATTGATGGACAATGCATCAAGTTGAAGATATGATTTTGTCCATTAAAAACATATAATTTAATTTATGTTATTGTTATAGACATTTTTGGGCACTTCAAACCCAATCACAAATGTCCATAAACTGAGGGCTCTTAAGTCCCTAAAAGGGTTGCTCCACTGCCTAAAGGAACAAGGTCAACTGATTACATCATCTCCCAGAAGTTCTCCACTGAAAACTGCTCACAAATGGTCAAAACTGGACCATACTGAAAGCTCCATGCAGGGGGCGTGATGCATATCACCTGCCCAATGTACAGGGTGTGATGCATACTGTTTTGCTCCTCTGTAGGGTACGATGGTTGGGAATGGAAAAATGGCAGGGACCAAAATGTGAGGTGGAAGATCATGGAATCTACCAGAAGCTTCCCCTCTAACACTTGCCACTCCATTTTTGACGAGGGATGAGTAAGAGATATTCATTCTCCAAGTGGAAGCAGGAACTATTAGAGAGAAGACACTAATCAAGATCCCAAAAGAGGACTCATCTCTCTGTAATCATCTATATATGGATCCCTCATCACAGAGATCCAGGAGGCTGGAATTTTGTAATCTAAAGAGAAGTGTTGTCAGTATTCTTGTGTACATTCACAGTGTTGTGTGATTTTGCTTTGCTTGAGGTGAAAGAAGGGCTTCTTAGCTGGAGGATGGTGCTAGGTCAGAGCTTCTCATGGTTGTAATACTCTTGCTACTTTTATCTGAACAATGCTATTCTTGTTTCCTTCTATATCCTGGTGTACTTGTTTAGATATGCTTGTATATGGTTAATGTACATCTGATCCTACATTATTTGAGAATTTAGATCCTTGTTTCTTGCATAGTAGTATGTTTCTGTGATTCTACACGTCCCTTTTGAAGCTGAGCAGACAAAAAGCAAGCAGCAAAACTCTATCAAGAAGGAGAGGGAATCGAGTGCAAGACTCAGGTTGGCCCTCTTGGTTCTCCTCTCATCTATTTTCATAAAAGGAGTCAACAGTAGACTTTGATTGTTTGTTTCTAAGATAGCCACACATTTTAGTGGGAATAGCAGCATCTGTGTGCACACTATTCCTGTATAACAAAAAGGTGGCTCCGCTGGGGACCGACTAGATTACTTGTTAGCCTACCTGAAGTCAAGCCAGCTAGCCTTCAAACTGCATCTGTCATACAAATGCAAAGTAGATAAATGTTGCTTCAGTCAATCTCCAGGTTTTTTTTATAAATTAAACAATAGATCTGCAAGCAATCTAATTTCCCTAAGTAGTGGCTTCAGTAACCTCTAAAATCCCCCCTGTGTTTTTACATACATTGATCAGTACTTATTCAGCTTAAACACCTAAACTAAACTACAAACTGTGAGTGAAGTCTCGTTCATAGTCTTGCACTGTAACCATCACACCCTGCCTTCAAGGCAGCCTGTATGCATCGCACTTCCCGAATGGAGTAACTGCGCTGCATACTGAGTTCACTATGTAACAGGTGTGATGGTCAGGGAGAACTAATTTTACCTTCCGACTGTGGATGTTTCTCACTGTTTTCAGTCTTATTCAAGAGTTTTTGCTGTCTGTAATCAGTGTGCTTCTGTGAATACTCCCTTCTCTTGCATTATTCCGCCTCCTTAGTGCAAATAACTATCAACATTTTTTATGTATTGTGCGTTGTTTTAGTTCTCTTTTGCAAAAAATAACATAGTCAAACTTTCGTCTCTAGATCTGAAAGTGTCATAGCTGTCGTTCTCAGTTTTAGAAAGCAATCCCATTGTTTAGATAGTTTATTATACAATTATCATTGCATAAGATTTGATTTACCAGTTTTAAAGTGTCGAAAAGCAATTTCCATTTCAAAATCGCAAAGTGTCTCTCTCGTTTTCACTTCGTTTTGAAAAAGAATTTTGTTGAGTAAAGTCGGTTTAAAAGTATTTAGGTTTTGCACATAGTTTTCTTAGTGTCATTTACACATTAAGGGGCCTGAAAACCAATACATGCATGTGCATTTGCATCTTGAATGCTTGGCTTGATTTAGGACTGTGCATATTAGGGTGTGCTCTGTAGTTTGTGAAGAAAAGATGCTTGACTTTATTCCCCTTAGTAGCTAGGATTTTCATTGCTGAAAGAAGATAAAACATTTATTTATCATCTTAGACTGCATTTAGGAATTATACATACATCACGTGGTGAACGTGAAAGGAAAATTGCTAAGCAAGATCAACTTAAAATAAATCTCAATGAATCTAATAACTCTTTGGAACTTAACACAACATCTAGAGGTCTAGGCTAGAGACGTGATCTAGCGTCGTAAAGCCTGGTAATTGTTGCTTTCAGTGCTGGTTGGGTGATTCCACCACTCTGAGACGATAAGTGCCAGTACGGACTTGTGCTCCCACGTACCATCACGTATATATTAGGAGACCACTATAGGCTGCATCCTTTATCATTAGGAAGTCGTGTCTGCCGCCCTATCGATCGTAATGCACTGAACATAGCATTCAGGAAGACTGATTGCCGTACCGTAAAAAGTATTCTACAGTTTTATGATTGGTTTGCTAATCCTCTCTACCTAGATCTCCAGAGAAGTCCATTTTTCTCCTTTTCATACTCCTTAACGGAAAAGGTCCTTTGAGCGCTTGTCACTTCAAGCTCAATAAAAATTGAAGGCGACTAGAGTCATATTTTATTTTTTCTTGACTCTTGAAAATTGAAAAACAAGTTGTGTCAAAGCTTCTAAAATTCATTTAATTCGAAAAACAGTTTTCCTTTTTATTTTGAGTTGATCAAGTAATCCACAATCATGGAATAAAGTCAATCAAAACCCCGTTGTTCGCAGAGACTTACGAGTCGACCATCATTGACTCTGGAATCAAAGCCATTCCGGATGAAGCGAACTCGTTTAACTAGGTCAAAGTCCCCTAGGTTGGTTGGAGCAAGCACTCCAACATCCTCAGAGACTCCGGTTACTCTGAACATTTTTGGAATCCCTGCCTCTATGGAAGAAACTCTGCAAGAGCAATAGGACATTACAATTGATCCTAGTGTGACGGTTAACACTTCTATTCCTGAATCGGTTCCATCTACAACCAATCTAGAAGATGTTACTCCCCAACCGTCTGCTGCTGCAGGACTTACATCTTCCTCGGCACCAGAAATATTTTACAGACCTGACGGTCTACCTCTTCCCCCTGTATTGATTGCCATAGAAGATATTGTGGAAGATCCTCCGTCTAGCACTCCAATGCAACCTGGAGATGGGATCACCCTATATCCTTCTTCCTCAGAAAATATTCACCCACCCTCGGAAGTTCCTGAAGAATCGCTGAGGAATATTTTGGATAGACTTAACATGTCTGAACAACCGTCAACTTCAAGGACTGTGTCACTCAACACAGCAATAGTGGAAGCCCCTTCTGCTATTCTGACAATGTTTACCGGCGTGCCATATGTCCCAACCAGTTTTAAATCACTGGATGGAGTCCATCCTGGGACTATTTCGACAGTATGGACTGTTCCCGTTTTTTCGTCCGGAATTATATCTGGAATCTCTTATGTTGAGTCTCGACAAATTGATCCATCACAAGCTCAATTTAGGAAAACTAGTCCCCAAAGTCAAATTATTCTTTTGAGCACTGGACTACCGTCATATGGAGGGCCATATACCCTTTCATTGTCTTCCCCAGAAGGACAACCATGCGTGACTTCGCAACAAAATTTGGATTATGCTGGAATCAAAACTAGCGGTTGGGTACCAGTCCTGTCTCAACAACCAAGATTTGTATGCTCAATACAACAAAGTTCACCTATGACAAACAATCCCACTACACCAGCTATTGTGGCTGTAACGCAAGTACAAGCATCACCAATTGTATTCCAACCTCAAGTTTCACAGGTGGCGATACAACAATCTCTTGTACCTCCGAAACAACCACAATCACCCACTAGTGGAATGGCACAGGTTCAAATGGGGAACCCTAACCCCAATCTTGGTCAAACAGTCAGTGTTGGACAACAGTCCATGGCTTCACAACCATGGTTGGTGCAATACCAACAACCGCAATTCCAGCAAGCTTACCAAGGATATGAGCAACATGTCTTTGCAAGTAATGGGCAGCAGTATCAACCATATCATAATGGTTATGCCCATCAACCTTACCAAAGTTACCAACATCAAATGCATTATGCTGCTATGCAAAGACCAACTGCTCAAACAATTTTGTCTTATCCTGGGTATGCTCAACCAAGCGTAAATCAACAGTTTCCCTTCATGGCAACTCTCGAGTTACCAGATCTATGTCGACTAACGAACGATCCAATTGCCTACACCCCTTGGTGGCTGGTGATCCCCCATAAACTTCCATCGGATATTCCTAAATTCAAAGGAAATCTGGGAAAAGACCCATCGAATCATATGATGGCCTTTCATCTATGGCGTTCGTCAAAGACTCTCAATGATGATTCAATTCGGCTTTGCCTCTTTCAGCGCACGTTAACTGGTCTAGCAGCAAAGTGGTATATCGAACTGCCTAGAGCTTCATTTGATAACTTCAGTACCCTAGCCACAAAATTTTTAACCCATTTTCAATTACCTATCAGGTACAAAACAGGAACTGAGCTGCTTACCAACTTCAAACAAATGATAGCCACTCACATATCTAATCATATTCATGAGTGGTGGCTTCGTCGCATAATGGTAAAAACATATGTTCCTGATCATCTTTGGCTGAATGGTTTATTAAGTCACTGTTACCCGCTATTACAGAAGATGTGGAAAAGGGGGGAGTCGTGACTGAAGAGAAATTCATTACTTGTGCACAATATCTAGACTTGATCTCTACTCAGTCTAGCATGCTCTAAGATAAAATCTCGGACGCTCCTAGACCAGAATTCTCCATCCCTCTTCCTCCTAAACCAAACAAGGACTCTCATGCCGGTGATGGTGTGATAGGCACGAGAAGCACTAAAACCGCAAAGGCCACATCCAAAAAGGCCCACACGGTTTCGAGTCAAGATGCAAATCAAGAACTTCTAGCCTCAAAAGTAAATGTTGTGTCAACAGACAAAGGCAAAGAAACCAAGCAATCAGGAGGCAAGAAGAAAAAACAGGGGAAGAAGAAAAACTAGGGGGACTCATCTCCTAGGAAACCTTCTGCAAACCCTTCTGGGAATGTGAAACCCAAAACTCCATGTAATATATGTGATGAAGATCACTGGACATGGGACTGTCCATTTAAAGAAGAACTTAGAAAATCTTTCAAAAGTTCAAAAACCTCGGCTATATTGACTGATCCGTTTCCGAACCCAGGAACAAATATGGTTGCTAACGAAAATACTGCCCCGTCCCAAGTGCTAATGTTGTCAGTCTCGAAGCAACTGAATGACACTCTTATAACGACAAGGAGTAAAGATTACATGAATCCACAGATGTTGAACAAAAAGGACAATGAACAACCTAGTAGTTCAGCAACGACTTCAACAGAAGTCGTGCCACCCATCATTCTTGAATTAAAAATAAAACCGCCAAAGGGAGTGGTATACAAATTGATGTTTAATCCTCATGCTCGAGAAACACAACACTATAATATAGTGGAGGATTTAGCCCAATCACCATCCGCGATGTCGACTCTTGAAGTGCTGCAAAATTTCCCCTCCCAAAAGCAAGCTTTATTGTCAGCAATAGGTGGGATTGACCCAACGGATTCCAATCTTGTATATTTTAATCATAAAGGATACGACCCTCAGTTACCAGCTCAATTAGCTTTCCTCATTCAAGTGAAATCCCTCAACAAAATTGTTCATAGAATAATTATTGATGAGGGGGCATCCACATGTATCATGTCGATGAGTTGCTAGAAAAATCTGGGGTCTCCCTCTTTGTCGCAATCGTCAACAACGTTAAAAGCATTTGATGGATGAACGCACACCCCCTATGGGATACTAAGTAACTTACAAGTCGAACTAGGGGGCAAAACAGTAGAAATCGATGTTGAAGTCAACGACAGAAATCTTGACTACAACATCCTACTGGGAAGACCCTAGATATATGCCATGGCAGCTGTTGTGTCGACCTATTTTAGGAAAATTGCATTTCCTTCCCAAGGAGGAGTTACAATCATCGACCAACAAACTTTTCTCCCCAACAGTTCGCAAGTTACAGGAAGCATTCCAATGATCCACGGAAGCC
>APFE030358525.1:20672-56209 GCA_000404065.3 Pinus taeda | reverse complement strand
TAAACATCTCGACTAAATAGATGTTGTAGAGAACATTCATGTTGGCAAATCTTGTTCTTCTTCCGAACTGGAAATATATAGCACTCTCTTTCACAAGATTAGATATGTCTTTGCTTGGTGATACGATGAAATCCCAGGTATCGACTCGAGCATAGTTGAACATGAGATTAAGACGTATCCAGATGTCAAACCGGTACGACAACGGCTAAGGCAGGTGCACCCCAAGAAGGTCGTTGCCATCAAGGCAGAAGTCAAAAAACTCCTCCATTTTGGTTTCTTTTACCCCGTTCCTCTAACCGATTGGGTATCGAATATTGTTCCTATTACGAAAAAACAAGGAACGATTAGTGTGTGCATTGATTATAGGGATGTAAATCAAGCTTGTCCAAAGGACAACTACCCTACACCCTTTATCAACCAGATTATTGATGAATGCAGTGGCTACAAAATATTTTCATTCATGGATGGATTTTCCGAGTATAATCAAATAAATATCCGCCCACAGGACCAGTCAAAGACTGCATTCGTTTGTCCGTGGGGCACATTCGTATATCACAAGCTACCCTTTGGTTTGAAGAATGAAGGGGTGACTTTTCAAAGAGCAATGACCTATGCTTTCCACAACATCAAAAACATTGTTCAACCTTACCTCGACGATCTCCTAGCTCATTTGCCAAAGCAGACCGATCATCCGCGCCATCTGAGAGCAATATTTCTACGTTGCCGACAATACAATATAAGACTTAATCCGCACAAATGTGTGTTTTCTGTCAGTTTTGGTCGTTTACTTGGCTTCGTTGTCTCAAAGGATGGGATTCTTCTCAACCCTTGTAAGGTTCAGGCAATCATCGATTTGCCTCAACCTTCAAGCCTGCTTCAGATTCAGAAACTTCAAGGGAAAGCAAATTTCCTCAGGAGGTTCATTCCAAATTATGTTGAACTGGCTAAAGGTTATACCCGTCTGATGAAAAAGGATGTACCCTTCATTTGGGACCAGGTCGCGCAAGCCTCCTTTGATGCTTTAAAGAAATCTCTAATACAAGCGTCATTAATGTATGCTCCCGATTATCAAAAAGACTTTAACCTGTATCTGGCTACAGTAGATATGACCATAGCAATGGTCTTAGTTCAAGAAGACAATGGAATTGAACATCCTATATATTATTTAAGCCGAAATTTAAATGATACGCAAATGAAATACTCCTACGTTGAAAAGCTAGCCCTCGCAGCTGTTCAAGCAATACAGAGATTTCGATACTACGTCCTCTTTAGGAAAACTACCATTTTGTCAAATTGCAACCCCATGACTTATATATTGTCATGACAGTTGCTGGGGGCAAGTATTCGAAATGGATAGTGATTATCCAAGAGTTTGATTTGGAATTTAAAAGATCCAAATCAAAGAAAGCCTTGGTATTTTCGGAGTTACTATGCCATCTCCCATCATCGTCCAACGATGCAACATCCAAAGAAGCAATTGTGGATGAAAATTTGTTTATGATATCTTCAAGTGATTTGTGGTACAAAGACATAATCATTTATCTCCAGACGCAAACATACAGGTCTAATACCTCATGCTCTGAACAACGACGTATTCGATACCAAGCAAAGGACTACATGATCGTCGGTGATACTCTTTACCATTGTGGTATCGATATCATTCTGCAGAGGTGCCTCACCTTTGAGGAGGCCGAAAAAGTCTTGAATGACTGCCATTCAGGTGCATGTGGCGGGCATCAATCGGGTTATGCTACAGTGCAAAAAATTTTGCGAGCAGGATACTTCTAGCCAACAACATTCAAAGATTGCATAACCGCAGTTACAATTTGTCATGCTTACCAAATTTTCGATAGCAAAACCAGAAGACCACCCACACCGCTGCAGCCAGTAGTAGCTGTTGGGCCATTTTCAAAATGGGGCGTAGATTTCATGACATGTAACCCCACCTCGACCGGGTACATAATAGTTGCGGTGGACTATTTTACCAAATGGGCCAAGGCGATACCTACATTAAACAACAACGAAAAAATGGCTGCCCTTTTCTTTTTCAATCACGTAGTCTCCAGATTCGGCATTCCACAGGCCATAGTCACAGCTCATCGATCGCATTTTCACAATCACATGATGGTTGAGTTGGCTGCCAAATTAGGACTGTCCCACGAAAGCTCTACTTCGTACTATCCACAAGCTAACGAACAAGTTGAAGCAATCAACAAAGTCCTAAAGCGCATGCTGCAAAGGATGATCGGAGCCCACGAACGGAATTGGAACCTAATCCTGTACACGCCCTTGTGGGCATACCAGACATCGGTAAGAAATGCAACCAGGTTCACAAATTTTAAATTGGTGTATGGTCTCGAAGCAATCTTACCAGTCCAATGTGAAATCTCATCCCTCAAACTTGCAGTCGATCTTCTCCCCGGAGCCTCAGAAGAAGAGGCTTGTTTCTTGGAATTAATCCATTTAGATGAAACCCATCATGATGCAGCTTTGGCTAACGAGGCTCATAAGAAACGAGTCAAGGCACAGTTCGACAAGAATGTCAAACCTCGCTTCTTCTCAGAGGGTGACCTGGTATTACTTTATGACCAGGAATCCGATAACTTGGGAGCAGGTAAATTCAAATCGTTATGGATGGGTCCCTATATTGCTAAATGTGTATTAGCAAAAGGAGCCTACGATTTGATGGACTATGATGGGATTCCACTAGTGCAACCTCGCAACGGGTTGTACCTCAAACGCTACTATGCTTGATCGCACATAGTAGTCCTGGTGCTTTTGTTACATTTTTGTTTTCGCCAAGAGCATTTAATTTGGTTAAGTAAGCCACTTTTTGCATTCATTGTAGATGTCAAACCTACTGGAATCATTCGTTGGATATGTCGACGGAGCAAGTCATATCTCGTGGAATCTGTCTTCTGCGGCATGGGCCATTTTCAATCCCAGCGGCGAGCTAGTAAGTTTCAGAGGAGTATGTATTGGTCGGACTACGAACAATATCGCTGAGTATAGCACATTAATAAAACTCCTTTCTGATGCCATCGCACATGGTATATGCTGACTTGTCATCAGGCTAGACTCATAGCTCGTCATTCTACAACTCACGGGCATCTATGTTGTACGAAATCCAGCTATCTATCGCATGTTCCTAAGGGTCAAAATTTTGCAAAGACAGTTTGATTTCATCCAATATCAACATATTTCCAGAAGTTTAAACACGTTAACAGACTCATTGGCAAATTATGTGTTAGATAGACATTTGTGACATTTATAAAAAGAAGCATCACATCAATATATGCAACAGGATCATGTAATTGAACCAAAATAAAGTTTCGAAAATCAAAAATATATTCCATAAACTGTTTATGGTCTGTACATAATGTTCTGTAACCAAGACAAAATTGGTCAAATGACCCAAAACTCAAAAATGCTAGGGGGCACCCTAGCCTAATGGTGTTGATGATAACAGGTCACCGCCTGTGCAATCATGCGTAAGAGCCTAGTCCATCTACTCGACACTCCAATGGTATGTCACTGCAACCGCAAAGGCAGCTCATCAGTCCTCACGTTTAGGATCCCAAGGGTAAGACCCTCAACCTGGTCCTGTAGTGCCGAAAGAGTCTCGGGCACGACAAGGTTGCGAAGGATATCCCTCCCAACCGCTTCTCCTGCTAGAACGGCCGCTGGATCTCTACGGCGCGTTGCTGGTCGAACTAGGCCAACATCTACATGAGCACATGAGTTTTGATTAGTCTTGATCAGAAGAATATAAGAACATTATAAACAATAATGAACAGAGATATGGTCAGAAGAAAATTACCCATGACACCCCACTGCTCTCCAACCGGCAACACCAAATCCAGATCACCGACGAAATCCATACCAGCATATGGGAACCTGGCATAGACCATCTCCTGACAGTCAAACCACTCAAAGAAGGTCTCGGAGAATGAAATTTGGAGCTGGCCAGCATGCCGATACATGAGATGAACCCATCTCTACATCTGTGGTTCTGTCGGTGGAGGTAGGCCAAGTGATATATACTGTGGCTGCATCAGTGGGATTCACTCCAAGGTGAAAGCGGTCAAAATGGAACCATAACCAAAGTTCTTAGATCTGCCACTCTTCACCTTGGTCAACTGTTCCTTCATCACAGAAAGTACCGCATCACACCAAATGAATACCTTTGGTTTAAGGCATTCCAGAGCATACTGCATATAAGATCTCTTGCCTATATGGAGAGCAAAACTACCAGCCAGTCTAGCAAAAGTAAACAGGATGGTCCGCAAGGGACAGTGAGTGACGTCTCAGATGTTGATCTTTCCATCCGCACTCGGCTGACATCCCTCTCTGCAACGCCGGCGAATGTACTCCCTTACAGACTCACCCCCATGGGCGGGACCTGATAAAGAGAGAGGGGTGTCGTGCCTCGACAAGCCGGTCAGAAAATAGATGTCCACCACTGTCAACGGGATCCATTTGCCCCTAATCTGGAATACCTGGTTGATAGGATCCTAAGCATTGATGAAATACTGCAACAAATTAATTTGTTGCCTCATGCTCGAGATACTACAACAAACTAATTGGTAGCGTTAACCCCATAAATGGATGGTGTGATTGACCATTGGTGAGGACCAGTGAACGGAACAACCCAACCAGGCATGGATGAGGAAGGAAAGTGTCATGTTCAAGAGCAACTTGCTACCAATAAAGTTTCTTCTTGTTTTCTTCCCAATTTTCCCCAGTCATTGCTGACCAGTACCTCTTTACTTTTGTCAAGCTTGATGAGGATAACATATGCTTGTTCTATAATCCACCCTTTGAGCGAACCTGCCGCTATATTTTAGCGAGCCTAGTGACAGTGAAACTCGTTCTCGTCCTGTTGGACGCGTTTGTCGCTATTTAGTTTAACGAGTTTAATGACAAAGATAACTCGGTCTCTTTCAATTTTAGAGAGTCTAAAAGAAACGGAAAGAATACTCTGAGGGTTCTTTTTCGTTGTATAATTCCTTAAGTTCGAAAAAGCGTAAAATAATAAAAAGGGATGAATTTTCGATAGTTTTAATGAGTCGAACAAGACAAGGGCTCGATCATTCTGTGCAATAATCACTCAGGTCCAAAAAGATTAAAATCTAGAGGAGGGATAGCACTTTCAATGCCTTTTTAACGAGCCGGAGAGGTCAATCGCTCGGCAATATTTTCATATTTTATGAGTTAGGTGAAAAGAGCTTAAAGAAGACTCATTTTTGAGGAACGAGTGATGGTTTCGGGTAGCAGTTGATTCTAGGTAAGGATTGGAATTTTCCAATCATGAAGAGTTACAAGGCTGGCTAGCAGAATCACTCTTCGCAGATGTTCCTCGAAGGGGTAAACAATCATGTGGGGCTGAATGATCGACTAAAAACAGAGTGGAGGTGATGGTGATAACATGACCAAAGCTCAAAAGCTAGCGATAAGGCATTCACAATGGTTATTTACCCGTTCATTTTTAATGAGCTTAAACACAGGGAGAAACACTTGCTCATGACTTATGTTTATTTTTTAACAAGCATGAACTATGCACTAAAACTGCTCATGGAGAGTTTATTTTTTAATAGGCTTGAACTCTGTGACAACATTGCTTTCCATGATGGTCATTGATTTTTGATTTACCCTTAACATTTTGTTCTTTCAAAGATAGTACTACTTGTTCATCTACTTCATCAAACCGATTAGAAATGAAAACATATGCATGATAAATGAGTCAAAACACTAATATTTTACTTGAATTACGTGCATAGTAAATTAAAAGTGACTTTTACCTCTCATTTTACCATTTCATTTGAATTTGGTTTGTTGGAGCTCTGGAGGTGCTTTTCCCCCCTTATTTTCACCAGTGGATTCCGGGAGATTCTGTGGACAATTCTCGACGTTGTACGGCGAGTTAATAAGTTTTAGAGGAGTATGTATTGGTCGGTCTACGAACAATATCGTTGCGTATAGCGCATTAATAGAACTCCTTTCTGATGCCATCGCACATGGTATATGCCAACTTGTCGTCAGGCTAGACTCACAGCTCGTCATTCTACAACTCACTGGCATCTATGTTGTACGAAATCCAGCTATCTATCGCATGTTCCTAAGGGTCAAAATTTTGGAAAGACAGTTTGATTTCATCCAATATCAGCATATTTCCAGAAGTTTAAACACATTAACAGACTCATTGGCAAATTATTTGTTAGATAGACATTTGCGACATTTATAAAAAGAAGCATCACTTCAATATATGCAGCAGGATCATGTAATTGAACCAAAATAAAGCTCTGAAAATCAAAAATATATTCCATAAACTATTTATGGTCTGTACATAATGTTCTGTAACCAAGACAAAATTTGTCAAATGACCCAAAACTCAAAAATGCTAGGGGGCACCCTAGCCTAATGGTGTTGATGATAATAGGTCATCCGGTGTTGATGATAACAGGTCATTGCCTGTGAAATCATGCATAAGAGCCTAGTCCATCAACTTGGCACTCCAGTGGTATGTTGCTGCAACCGCAAAGGCAGCTCATTAATCCTCACCTCCGAGATGCCAAGGGTATGACCCTCAACCTGGTCCTGTAGTGCCGAAAGAGTCTCGGCCACATCAAGGTCGTGAAGGATAGCCCTCCCAACCACTTCTCCTGCTAGAGCGGCCGTTGGGTCTCTACGGCACGCTGCTAGTTGAACCGGGCCAACCTCTGCATGAGCACATGATTTTTGATTAGTATTGATCAAAAGAATATAAGAACATTATAAACAACAATTAACAGAGATATGGTCAAAAGAAAATTACCCATGACACCCCACTGCTCTCCAACCGGTAGCACCATATCCGGATCAGAAAATAGATGTCCACCACTATCAAGGCGATCGATTTGCCCCTAATCTGGAATACATGGTTGATAGGATCCCAAGCATTGATGAAATACTGCAACAAACTAATTTGTTGCCTCATGCTCAAGATAGGGAAAAACTTCAGCAAGCCACAGTTCCGTAATGCAACTACTGTGCTTGGATCATGTAAAGCAACAACGTCCTCTTCTTCATGCTCACGTTCTCGCCATGTGACAACCATTTTCCTCCGATGAATCTATGAAAGACAAACAACGGAGGAGTCAAGATCCTCATTCGGTGAAAACAGGAAAAATTTTCGTGAGGAAACCATGCAAAAATTTTCCTCACTGCACCCATCGCACCCCAGAAAGTGTTCTAGGAGCGATGTATACTGACTAGTCAGTGGAGACATCAGTATGCATCGTACCTTTCGACTAAGGACATGTGCGATGAGCCTAGGGCGAGTTCTTCAAAACCCAGGGGCTCATCAAAACACGGAAATGAGCTCAAAATCCAAAATGAGAGGCATGAAATGAAAGAGAACAAGTTTAGCTCCTACCTGGTCCAAACGGAATCAAGAATCGTCCACAGAATCTCTCGGAATTCGCTGGTGAAAATCAGGGGGGAAAAGCACCTCTAGAGATCCAACAAACCAAATTCAAATGAAATGGTAAAATGAGAGGTAAAAAGTCACTTTTAATTTACTATGCACATAATTCAAGTAAAATATTAGTGTTTTGACTCATTTATCATGCATATGTTTTCATTCCTAATCGGTTTGATGGAGCAGATGAATAAGTAGTACTATCTTTGAAAGAAAAAAATATTAAGGGTAAATTGAAAATCAATGAGTATCATGGCGAGCAATGTTGTCACAGAGTTCAAGCTCGTTAAAAAATAAACTCTCCACCAGCAGTTTTAGCACATAGTTCATGCTCGTTAAAAAATAAACATAAGTCATGAGCAAGTGTTTCTCCCTGCGTTTAAGCTTATTAAAAAATGAACAGGTAAATAACCATTGTGAATGCCTTATCGCTAGCTTTTGAGCCTTGGTTGTGTTCTCGCCATCACCTCCACTCTGTTTTTAGCCGATCATTCACCCCACGTGATTGTTTACCCCTTCGAGGAACATTCGCGAAGAGTGATTCTGCTAGCCATACTTGTGACTCTGTCATGATTGGAAAATTCCAAACCTTACCTGGAATCAGTTGCTACCCAAAACCATCACTCGTTCCTCGAAAACTAGTCTTCTTTAAGCTCTTTTCACCTGACACATAAAATATGAAAAGATTGCCGAGTGATTGGCCTCTCCGGCTCGTTAAAAAGGAATCGAAAGTGTTATTCCTCCTCTAGATTTTAATCTTTTTGGGCTTGAGTTATTATTGCACAGAATGATCGAGCCCTTGTCTTGTTCGACTCATTAAAACTATCGAAAATTCATCCCTTTTTATTATTTTACGCTTTTTCGAACTTAAGGAATTATACAACGAAAAAGAACCCTCAGAGTATTCTTTCCGTTTCTTTCAGACTCTCTAAAATTGAAAGAGACCGAGTTATCTTTGTCATTAAACTCGTTAAACTAAATAGCGATAAACGCGTCCAACAGGACGAGAACGAGTTTCACTGTCACTAGGCTCGCTAAAATATAGCGGCAGGTTCGCTCAAAGGGTGGATTATAGAACAAGCATATGTTATCCTCCTCAAGCTTGACAAAAATAAAGAGGTATTGGTCAGCAATGACTGGGGAAAATTGGGAAGAAAACAAGAAGAAAATTTATTGGTAGCAAGTTGCTCTTGAACATGACACTTTCCTTCCACATCCATGCATGGTTGGGTTGTTCCGTTCACTAGTCCTCACTATTAGTCCATCACACCATCCATCTCTGCAGTTAATGCTACCAATCCATTGTCAGTGTCGCCGATATTTCCAAGAGAAGTCATTCAGACAATTCACCTAAGTCTCACCCACTACAATTCATTCATGCTTCATTCCTTCATGACCGCCACCCTGAACCACCATATCATTAGTTTGTTTTCACCTCCAAAATCATTTGCTTTGTTCCATGTCATTGATGTGGGATTCATTAAGGCCCTCCTACGATAGGTCGCTTCTTTTCGACATCAGCTCATTATCCAAGAAGTTGACTTAGGAACAACCCTTTCAGTACTTTGAAGCTTGCATGCCTCAATGGCAAGTTTCTCACTTTCGGCGGCAGGTTTACATCAATGACCTTCGACCAAGAGATTTTGTGTGGTGTTCGATGCCAAGTCCCTTTTTCACACCACGTAGATTGTGTTATAGTACCTTGAGGGTCATTTTCATTATTGGTGATTCCTCTCACACCTGTTAACAACTTACATCATTGGCTGGTAATCAGGCGATGTCTTTCTATGTTCGACTCCAAAACATTTTCACATGGATCGAATTGTACTCCGAGTGAAGATTGGCCAAGTTTGAAGACCCCAGATCTAGTTTCATCCATCTGGCCTGCGATATATTCAAGAATATAAAAACATCCAGTGTACATCATTGCCGAACAGATGATCATCCAAACCAAAGGATGATGTGTCAATATCATCAATCTGTCACACAGACGATCGTTTGTCCTATGTACATGAAAATGAGTTTATAAAGCTGAGCATGGGAATGCCCGCCTCAGCTAGATCATGGAAAAATGTTGTCATATAATGTGTTGTATTGTATCTTATTACAGGTCACCTCCCAGCGCAGAAAAACTTCAGATCCTCATAGTAAATCATTTCACCCGACATCAAAAACGATTAACGACCTCATGCTTTAGGGGGCAACTGTTATAGACATTTTTGGGCGCTTCAACCCCAATCACAAATGTCCATAAACTGAGGGCTCTTAAGTCCCTAAAATGGTTTCTCCACTTCCTAAAGGAACAAGGTCAACTGATTACATCATCTCCCAGAAGTTCTCCACTGAAAACGGCTCACAAATGGTCAAAACTGGACCATATTGAAAGCTCCATGCAGGGGGTGCGATGCATATCACCTACCCAATGTATAGGGTGTGATGCATACTATTTTTCTCCTTTGTAGGGTGCGATGGTCGGGAATGGAAAAATGGCATGGACCAAAATGCGAGGTGGAAGATCATGGAATCTTCAAGAAGCTTCCTCCCTTGACACTTGCCACTCCATTTTCGACCAGGGATGAGTAAGAGATCTTCATTCTCCAAGTGGAAGCAGGAACTATCAGAGAGAAGACACTAATCAAGATCCCAAAATATGACTCAGCTCTTTGTAATCATCTATATATGGATCCCTCATCACAGAGATCCAGGAGGCTGGAATTTTGTAATCTATAGAGAAGTGTTGTCAATATTCTTGTGTACATTCACAGCGTTGGGTGATTTTGCTTCTCTTGAGGTGATAGAAGGGCTTCTTAGCTGCAGGATGATGATGGGTCAGAGCTGCTCATGGTTGTAATCCTCATGCTACTTTTATCTAAACAAAGCTATTCTTGTTTCCTTCTATATCCTAGTGTACTTGTTTATATATGCTTGTATATGGTTAATGTACATCTGATCCTACATATTGTGAATTTAGATCCTTTTTTTGCATAGAGTATGTTGTGTGATTCTACAGGTACCTTTTGAGCGAGTAAGAACAAAGAGCAAGTAGAACAACTCTACAAGAAGGAGAGGGAATCGAGCGCAAGACTCAGGTTGGCCCTCTTGGTTCTCCTCTCATCTATTTTCATAAAAGGAATCAACAATAGACTTTGATTGTTTGTTTCTAAGATAGCCACACATCTTAGTGGGAATAGCAGTATCCGTGTGGACACTATTCCCGTATAACAGTTATGTTTGTGATTGAACTACTTGCTAAAATCCTTCAATATACTCTCTTCTTGTGGTGGCAAAGATAAAAATATGAAGGAGTGGAAAGATAGGCATGCAAACATGAAAAAAACAACAAATTATCAAAGTGTTAAACATGATAAGGATCTTCAAAGAATGACCTTGGAAATTATTTATTATTCCAAATATGGTCAAGACATGAAAGGAAAATAGATCTTGAAGAAGATATGGAGAAGCTTAGGTATGAGGAGAATGTGCACACGAAATTTGAATAAGTATTTGGATGACTTATTGTGCTTGTTCTCAACTTCCACTATATCATTTCATGGAGATATTGAAGTTCCTTGTAGTAGTTGTGCTAGAAGAGGAGGTTGTTCGTCTTCAGGAGGAAAATGTAAATTTAAGGAAAAGTTTGTATAAAGAGGTAATTTATATATCATTACCTAGGAAACAAATGGAACCTCTTGAAATTATTGAACAATGTATAGGAACAAAAATAGAAAGTATAAGTATAAATGAACTAACATATACTTTGTATTTTGTTACGATGAAGCTACATCAAATAAGTGTCACTATGAGAGGACAATGTGATTATATCCAAGCTCTCGATATTTGAAACTCTGGAGATCAAGGGTACAACTTTTTCTTATCTATAAACTATTGTATGTATTCCACTAGTGAGTTCGTCACAATAGATCTAATAATATTATATTGAAACTCTAAAAATTCTACACTATTATGATTTATTAAACTTTAAGATATGTGGATTTAACTGTAATTAGTGCATGCATGCAAATATAAATTATGGAGAAAATTAAAGAACGAAAATATAATCTTATACACACATAAGACACAAGATATTATCTCTGGGAATCCATTTCAGGACAAAATCCAATTGGAAGGTGAGGTCGCTTCTCTCTCTTTCTCTATCTAGAAATATGGCTGCAGGTACAAAGAAGTAATGCATATGACTTGTGGTTTTCTATAGTGAACATATCCTCTCTGTGTGCTCTACCTCCTATCTCTCCTGGCTATCTTTTCTCATCTATGGAACATGAAATCTCTCGAAAGAATGGATTGCATCTTCCTCCTAGTGGCCCCATAATAACACAACTCCATAGCCTACGAGTGGTTAAGTTTTACTACATCAACCCTTAATTAGAGCTACAAAATAGACTCTTCTGGAGTTTTTTGCATCAAAAAAATGGGGTTATCCCCTTTTCTATTAATAATGTGGGCTAATGCAACATCCTCCCAAACTATAGTTGTGAAAATAGGAAGTTCAAATTCTGAGTGGCATAACATTTTCATATTGAATCTAATTGACGCATTTCTTGCATCGTTGTGAAGGTCTCTTTGTGTAGAATAGTGTCAGAGGGTGTGATGCTAAAGAGGCAAAGATTTACCCCCCAAAAACGTCATTTGATACCTCAAAATGCTCCCGAAAGGTTTCAGACCCTATTTTGCCAAACTAGGTCCCCAGGTAAAAACTTTCTCGTGAGTTGATTCCTCCACTTTTTCCACTCCAAATGCATCGAGATGGATGAAAAAAACATAATGATTCAATTTGGATCACACCCCCCCATTTTTGGATGATTTTGGTCTGCAAAATCTTTTGTTGAAGGAGGTTAAATGTTTCCTCCACCTTCTCTCTGGTGTACCATTTAGATTTGACTGGAAGTTGTCCCTCTAACCAGATTTTCCAAAGTTCATGCTTCCCATGTTTTGTAGTTTTGTACTTGTTCTAAAATATATCTTCTTTCAACTTTTCCTGAGTTTTTGGTTCCAAATCCTCCACTGAAGGTAGGACCTATTCCTATTCTTGTTTTAGCATGGAAGGATCGTACAGTTTAAAATTCTCTACATTCACAATTGAGTAAATGCACATATATGGTGATAAACTAATTCGATAGCAATTTTCACCCACCTTTTCCAGCATCTCAAAAGGATCATACCTTAGAGCCTTGATTTTCTTTCGAGATGCCTACAGCCTCTCCTTGTTCAGCTGTAGCCATACTTTTTCTCCCACCTTGAATGATTCTTTGTTCTGTACTGATCATGTTTGGCCTTATACTCCTCCTATGACCTCTGTAGTGTTTCTTGTACCTCTAGATGGATATGCTGGATCTTATCTATAAAAAGTTCAGCCCTCAAAGCAACTCTTGTAAGATCTTCCCTCACTACTCCTTGTTTCCCATATGTAACATCCAAATCTAAGGCTGAGAAATATCCAAAACAAGTCTCAATTGGGGACTTTCCTGTAAAAGTGTGGATTTATCTATTACAAGAATGTTGTATATATACCAAATTTTCATCCCAGATCTTTAGATTCTTCTAGTTGTATCCCCTCAAAAATTGCACCAAAGTCTTGTTAAATACTTCCCTTTTCACATCTGTCTATGGATGGAATGTTGTAGATCTCTTCAACTTTGTGTCCATCTTATCCCACAATGTAGTCCATAATACACTGAGAAATCTTATTTACCTCTCTAAAATGATGCTCCTTGGTATCCCAAATTGCACCTAGACCTGTCCAAAGAACATGTTTGCTACTTCTTATCCGTTGATCATCTTTTTATAGGGCACCGCAGCACACATCTTGCTAACCCATCAACTACCACACACATGTAGTCATGTCTATTCCTAGTTGTCGGTAACCTCCTACAAATTCCATGGTAATGCTTTCCCAAAGGCGAGTAGGTATAGGTAAGGGATGATACATAAATTTTTTCTTATTGCTAGGCTTGATGGTACAACAAAGCATACATGCATCCTCTTATGAACCTAGCTACTTGCTCTTGCATCTTGGGTCAATACACATATCTCTATAAGTTAGCCACAGTCTTCCCTACACCAAAGTGCCTGACAACATTGGAGGTATGAGCCTCTCTAATCATCTTCAAGCACTAACCTTTAGGAATAGGTAGCTTATTCAACCCATCTAGTAACCCATCCATGAGCTCATATTTAATGGTGCTATCATCATTGTGCACATGCCTATGACTCTGCAACTGTTGATACACCTCCTTGAATTCCTCATTTGCTGAATATGCCTCTCTATATGCATCATGCGTGAATGGTTCCATGTGCATAAGAGTCCCCAAAGTTGTAATATTTTATGTGGGTCAACTTGAAAGCATATCATCCAACTCGTTTGTGCTTCCCTTTGTATACTTGATCACCAATAAAACTACTATAAAAATCCCATCTGCTTGTAATGCTTATTTTTTTGTAGCTTATTATGGGCCTGCAAGTACTGTAATGGATGGTGATATGTGTAGATTACTATCTCCTTTCCCATCAGATAGTGATTCCACTTCTTCACATCTTGCACCATGTCATAGAGCTCCTTATCATTTGTATGGTAGTTAATAATTGTCCCATGAAATATTTCAAAATGGTAGTGAATGAGCCTTCCTCCTTGCATCAAGGCAACACCCATAGCATACCCACTTGCATATTCCTCCACTTCAAAGGTCCACCACAAGTTTGTTAATTCCAGAACTGGTGGTTGAATGATATTCTTCTTTAGCTCCTCAAAATCCTTATGCTCACCTTTTCCCCACTTGGAACTCTTGCCACTTGCTACTATCACGTGGAACAATGATGCTATCACTGAAAATGAGGCTATGAATTTCCTTAGATACTTTTTTGCCCTAATGAATCTCCTAACCTTAGAAACCTTAGTAGACACTGACCATTTCGTGATGGCCTCCATATTGGAGGGATATCTCTCCAACTCTCCTCCACCGATCGCATACACCAAATACTGCTGCACAAACTCACACTTCTTGACATTTTCTAGCAAGTGGTGATTCATCAATGTTTTGAGCACCTACATTAGGAAATTTTCTCCTCCCAACTAACATTATATACTGGTATATCATCCAAATATAAAATAAAAAATGAATCTATAAACGGGCACAGTATATCGTTCATTAATCTCATAAACATAGATGGTGCATTACATAGGTTGTTAGGTCCCTATACTACTAGTGTAACCCCTTATTGTTATTAGTAGAACCTCCTTATTATATTGTTGTGCCCATGTAGTCCCCATATCGTTATTATTGTGCCCCATAGAAGCCCACTATTGTTATTATTATGCACTTACATTATCAGTGTTACGTTGGCTCTGATTATATTATGACCCCCTAGAATCCTATATATAGAAAGGAGGCCTTTTCATTTGTATCATCCAAGAATTATTCATTTGTGTAATTTAAAGGAGGTTGTCCCCTCGAAGAGGCTTATTTTGAAGGTGTTGATCTATCTTTTCTATCCTTTTGTGAGATGGTTTCATAACATTTGGTATCAGAGCTTTGGATTCTAGGGTTTCATTGCTCCAAACAGGCCATCGTGGCATTTTTTCTCTAACTTTGTTTCTATGAGGTTTTAGAAGCTCGCAAAAAAACTCATTTTAGATCAAATCTCTCTTAACCTTGGGTCCAAATTTCATATCTTGTCTCGCTATAGTTTCAGAGATATGAGCTGAGGAAGATAGGGTTTTTGCAAGCTCCATAACTTCATGTAAAATAAGCCATCATGGAAGTTTCACTATAACTTGTTTGCTACAAAGTTTCAGAAGCTAAAACATCATCCCGTTTGAGAAGAAAGCGGTCTGAACCTTGAGTCCAAATTTCAGTTCTTGTCTTGCTATATTTTTGGATATATGATCTGAGGAAGTTAGGCTTTTTGAAGACTCTTGAATTACATCTTAAACAAGTGACCTTGGGAAATCGTAATAACTTTATCTCTAAGCATCAGATTGAAATTTCATAAGTTACAAAAGGAGAACGAACTATAGTTTACTGTTTATATTTTTTAGATCTGAAGGTCAAAATAGGGACATCTGGCACTTCATACAAATTCGATCTTCTGAAAAGGTATATAATTAGGTCATCTTGGGAGATTGTGCATAAATCTTTCTTGGAGAATCCAATTTCAATCAAACAGGTGCCATTGGAAAGAGGACGCAGAGGGCTACCACAAATCACAATTTCGGAACTGGAAAATCTGAAATTACAGAGTTACAATCGTTTCAATATCAAGCTCCTAAAATCAAGAAAAGCCAATATGAGGAAGTTTGGTGGCAAGGATTCGGTAAATTGAATACTATAGATGGAGAAATATTTTGATCTACATGAGGTGCAACTGTTTCAAAAGGTACGTATTGCATCTTCATATTTAGAGCCAGATCAATTTTTATGGTATAAAAGGCTTTGTTCTCATAAAGCATTTGTCACTTGGTCAATTTTCACGAAAGAAATGACAGCACATTATGAGGATACAAACAGTAACACCTCATTTAGCCAATTGATAAATCTCAAACAAAAGGGTTCAATGGTAGAGGACATTGAGGATTTCAAAAATTTGAATATAAGGGTAAATGATATTCCAGAGAAGAAAAGGATTGATGTCTTCATTGGAACTTTAAATGATAACATTCAACATGAGGTTCGTCTTTAGGAACCTGATTCATTGGAGAAGGAATTCAGGTTGGCAAGAAAAATTGAAAGCATAATTATGGAAACAAGGAATCCTACCACTCACAATTATAAATATGGAAGTGTTTTTTCTTCTAGCCTTCCACAAACTACAAGGTTTACATGACAATAATTGGCAGAAAAAGGATAAAAAGGACTTTGTTACATTTGTGATATAAAATAGACTAAAGGTCATAAGTGTGATGAGAAGAAATTATCTTACATAGATTGTGAAGAGGAGGAAGAAAAGGATCAAGAAGCATCAAAAGAAGAGGATATACACTAGGAATCAACGTCAGAGAAGGAAGAAATGAATCCAAACATAACTTGCAAAGCATTGGAAAGAATTACCACTCCTCAAACTCTCAAGATAGAAGGACATATCAAGAAGAAAAAGGTTCAAGAAGTGAAAGATCACATCGAGATAGAAGAAATGAATCTGACCATATCTTGTAATGCATTGGCCATAATTACAACTCCTCAAACTATCAAGATAGAAGGACATATCAAGAAGAAAAAGGTAATAGTGTTGATTGATTCTAGTAGTACACATAATTTTATTCATTGTAAGATAGCCAAGGAACTGAATTGCTTCCTATATCGAACACCAGAGTGTCAAGTGATGGTTGCAAGTGGAGGAACCATAAATTGCTTTGGAAAGTGCCATAATATCAAGTTATCCATGGAATAATATGTATTGAATAGACCAATGCTTTCCATTCCAATGGGTGGTGTTGATGTTGTACTAGGAGTCCAATCGCTACAATCCCTAGGTACAATAGCTTTTAATTTTCAAGAATTTTTCATGAAATTTTCTTTAGAAGGAAAGGAAGTTGAATTAAGGGGTATCACAAGGAAACCAAGAGAGATAATTAGCTCTAACGAACTGACACAACTTCTAAAGAAAGCAAAATGAGGCATAATTTCACAATTATGTTTGCTACAGGTTCCCACATCGAAATCATCTATTTCTCCAGAACTCCAAAAATTCTTCGACAATCATTCCAAGGTATTGGAGACTCCCAAAGGCCTCCCACCTATTCGTGAACATGCTCATTCTATTCATTTCATTCCAGGAATTTTTCCCCTAAACATCCAGCCTTACAGATATCCCTATGCCCAAAAGAGTGAAATTGGACGTACAGTGGAAAAAATGCTAGAAGCTGGTATAATTCAACCTAATCGAAGTTCTTTCTATACTCCAATAGTATTAATGCACAAGAAGGATGGGTCATGGTACATGTGCCTGAATTATAAGGATCTCTACAAGCTCACTATTAAAGATAAATTTCCCATTCCTATCATTGATGAATTATTGGATCAATTCCATGGATCAATTGACTTCACCAACTTGGATCTTCGTTTAGGATATCATCAAATCAGAATGAAGACTGAAGACATTATCAAAACAACATTTAGAACTCATGAGGGTCATTATGAATTTTTGGTCATGCCTTTTCGCCTTACCAATGCACCTTCTACATTTCAAGGTTTGATGAATTCCATTTTCAACCCCTTCCTTAGAACATTTTTGCTAGTAATTTTTTACGATATACTAATCTACAACAAATCTTGGAAGGATCATGTTCAACATGTTGATAGGGTGCTCGAACTATTGGAGGAGAAAAAATTATATGCAAAAAGCTCCAAATGTTTCTTTGGAGTACAAGAGGTGGAATATTTGGGTCATATTGTATCTCATGAAGGTGTTAAGGTAGACCTTAGAAAAATTAAAGTCATTAAGGAATGAAAAATCCTCACATCCATAAAGCATCTGCGAGGATTTCTCTGGTTGACAGGGTATTATCACAAGTTTTCTAATAATTATGGGAGAATAACAACACCTCTAACAACATTATTGAACAAAGATGCATTTTCATGGACTCCAAAAGCAACAAAGGCCTTCGAACATCTTAAAGAGGCAATGTGCCAAGAACCTGTCTTAGCTATGTTGGACTTCACAAAAGCCTTCATTGTGGAATGTGATGCTTTAGGGAATGGAATTGGTGTTTTTTTAACACAATATGAAAGGCCCATTGCTTTTCAAAGTCATCCAATCAAAGGAATGTATTTACACAAAGCTATTTATGAGAAGGAAATGTTTGCGACCCTACTTAATGGGAAGACACTTCAAGGTAAAAATAGATCATGATAGTCTTAAATACTTTTTAGAACAAGGATTATCCTTTGAACGACAACAAAAATTGGTCACAAAGATGTTGGCTTATGACTTTGAAATCATCTACAAAAAAGGGAAGCAAAATGTTGTCGCAGATGCACTCTCAAGAAAGGATGAGCATGTCGAAACATTGTTTTGTGTTATTTCTAATATTCAACCAGATTGGATAAACGAAGAAAGGGATAAATGGTAAAAGGAAGAAGAAGTGTGACCACTCATTCAAAAGTTGTAGAAGATCCCAATTCAAACAATATTTCCAGAACTTGACAAGGAAGGGAAATCATATTAGAGCCTGAAGTAGTCACAGGAACAAGAACCTGACAGCTACGAAATCGATCAATTTGAGAGTATATCATCAAGTGGAAGAACTTACCCCCTCAAAATTCCGCATGGGAGGACAATAATATTATACAAAAGCATCAAAAACTACTCAAGCATTGAGGACAATACCTTTTGAAGCAGAGGCACGTGTTCAGTCCCTATACTACTAGTGTAACCCCTTATTGTTATTAGTACAACCCCCTTATTATATCATTGTTCCCATGAAGTCCACATATTTTTATTATTGTGCCCCATAGAAGCCCACTATTTTTATTATTGTGCCCTTACATTATTATTGTTGTGTTGACTCTAATTATATTATGACCCCTTAGACTCCTATATATAGGAAGGAGGTATTTTCATATGTATCATCAAAGAATTATTTATTTGTGTAATGTAAAGGAGGTTTCACCATCGAAGAGGCTTATTTTGAAGGCATTGATCTATTTTTCTATCCTTTCATGAGCTGGTTTCATAACATAGGCCAAATGGCATAACTAACCACTCATACAAACCTTTCTTGGTTTTGAAGGTCTTCCATGTATCTTCTTCTTTGATTTGAACCTGGTGATATCCAAACTTCAATTCCATCTTGGTGAATTACTTTTCTTTATTCAACTTATCTAGTAGATCATCTATCCTGGGAAGGGGGTATATGTTCTTAAGTGTGATTTTATTTAATTCCCTGTAATCTATACACATCCACCAAGTCCCATCCTTATTTGGCACAATGATGATGGGTGATCCACATTCTGATGTACTCAGTCGATCGACACCTTCTTCTAGTAGCTCTTTCAATTTTTTCTTCACCTCAATTTCTTCTATAATAGACTATGTGTATACCCCGATATTTGGAAAAGGGGAGTCTAGAAATAGTTGGGTCTTGTGCTCCACTTCTCTTTAAAGTGGTAATCCTTTAGGCTCTTGGAATGCATCCTTGTATGCTTGTAACAACTCCTCCAACTATTGTTTTATTTCTTAGCACACCCCTCCAAGGATGCCTTCCCTCTTATTGAGTCCTCTTCAAACTAAATTTCTCTTAAAAACAATAAAACATACTTCTTGCTGGAACTAATCAATTTCATGGCTTGGTTGGAAGCTCCTAGTGAAATGTTAGACTTGCCTTTATGTGCGTTGATGGTGGATGATTTTTCATCCCTGATGAGCCGATACTAGTTAGATCTCCTCATGAATATTTCTTCATGCATGTACATGTATGGACTACCAAACACGACTCCACATACATCAAGGGGAACAACATTGAGATCTACTTCATCAATAAAATTAGCACCAATGGAAAATCTAATTTTGCACTGTTTTGTTACCTTCAACTCTACATCCTTATTTACCGATCCCAGTGGATATGGGTTTGGATGATCATGCACTTCCAGACCCACATTCTTCATCAGCTTTGCTGCAATAACATTCGCTTGTTATCCTATGTCAAACATAGCATCAACCTTTGCCTTCTTGGCATGTATCTTTATATGGAGGAGTTTGGTCATTTCTTTCTCTTCTTATTGCTAAAGGCTACTCAAATTCACCTCCTTCTGCACTCATGTACAGACAATATTCTCATCCACATCTAAGTTGTTTTCCACTTGGTTTTTCGAATCAGTGACCATGAGATTCTTCTTCTTATTATCTTTCTTCTTATTCTTCGGGTTTAGCTCTAGACGCAACTTCCAACACTTCTCCCCTGTATTGCCATCAATGTTGCAGTGGTTGCAATGGTTGCCAGGATCTTTGCACTGGTTTGTTGTCGCTATAATATTTTTATATTTTCCCCTTTTTTGCTTCTTATGCCCCTCCTTAGAAGCTTCATGTTTCTACTTCTGCTTCGATGCACTTGATTGTTCTCTTTCCAAGCCTATGTTCTCCAGGTACTGTGGCTATCCATAAGAATCATCAACTCATTTGGGCGTGAACAACATCAATTTCCCACGGAGATAGTGGTGCATACCCCCTAAATAATTGAGGAGTACATCTGGGTCTTTTGGAGAGATACCTAACATTATAGCCATATTTCTCAATTTTTTTGTGTACTCTTGCATTCTTTGGCCCTAATTGTGCTTGAAGTAATGCCACTGAATCCATTGGTTCTCCATGTACCTAATGGGATAGAATTGTGAATTAATGAGGTTATAGAAATCATCCCACTTAGTCACTAGCGTTTTTGCCTCCAACCTCATGGCTTCTAAGTGGCTCTCCCACCAAGTCAGTGCATGGCCATCTAATTTCAGCTGCGCGAACAAAATGTTTTTCCCTTCCTCAATCAATTACACATTGAAATAAACTTCATGTTGTTGAAACTAGTGGTTCATCTTCAGAGCGTCGATATCACAATGGTATGGCTTGATATTGACTTTCTCTTCCATTTTAAACAAGAAATGCAATTGGTTCATGACATTCGAACTAGATTATTCTTTTTTGGCTCTTTTCTTCAGCTAATTCTTCGTGTCTTCCTGATCTCCCGATCCCCCTTCTAATTTTTCCTCTGCATTCAAACCCCCATCTTCTCCGAAATCCCTAGATTATTGTTTAGGGTTGCCATGAGGAGGTTCACATTGCGGTTTATATCTGGAACTTTTTGTTTGAGCTATGAAAACCTCACCTCTACAGGATGTCGTGGTTTGTTTATAGATATGTCGCCCATGGTTAGGGTTTTATGATTTTTGGCCCCACCAATTTAGATCCCTACAATCTCTAGAAGGTATCGAAAGAACCCCGCTCTGATACCAAATGATCCATAAATTATCGTGGATATTCCACTGGAAATTTTGTCACAACAGATCTAATAATACTATATTAAAACACTGAAAATTTTGCACTATTACAGTTTATTAAACTTTAAGATATGTGGATTTAACTATAATTAGTGCATGCATGCAAATATAAATTATGAAGAAAGGTATAAAATGATAAAGTAATCTCACACACACACATAAGACACAATATATTCTATTTGGGAAACCATTTTTGAATAAAACCCAGTCGAAAGGTGAGGCTGCTTTTCTCTCTTTCTCTATTTGGAAATATGGTTGTAAGTATAAAGAAGTAATGCCTGTGGCCCATGGGCCAATACAGTGCGCAGATCCTCTCTGTGTGTTATACCTCCTATCTCTCCTAGCTATCTTTTCTCATCTATGGAGTAGAAATTGTCTTGAAATAATGGATTGCCTCTTCCTCCTTCTCGCCCGGTTATAACACACCCTGATAGCCTACTAGTGGTTAAGTTTTACTACATCAACTCTTAAATAGAGTTACAAAAAAGACTCTTCTAGATTATTTTACATTAAAAACATGTGCCTGTCCCCTTTTCCATGAATAATGGGGGCTAACGCAATGTCTTCCCTAGCTATAGGTGTGAAAACAGGAAGGTCAACTTCTGAGTGGTATAATGTTTGCATATAGACTTCGATTGACATGCTTCTTGCATCGTTGGAAAAGCCTTTGTGTGCGTAATAACATGAAAAGGTGCACTACTAAAGTGACAATTTTTTACCCCCAAAAATATCATTTGATGCCTCGAAATGCATCGAGAAGGTTCTAGACCCCGTTTCACGAAACTAGGTCCCGTTAGTAAAAATCGTCCCATGAGTGGATTCCTCCACTTTTTGCACTCCAAATGCATCAAGATGGATGAAAAATAATATAGTGATCCAACTCAGATCATTTTGTCTAATTTCCTTTAGTACTATCAAAAGTTACATATTTTCTTGATGCATCACACCTATAATCAAGATGTCATTGATATGTTGGTGCATCCTCTAACTAGTGCTTAGTTAAATGCTTATAATACTAATGGTACAAATATTATATTTAAGATATAGTTGACATGGTTTCACCACTTGATTTATACTACAAAATATATTTATTTGTATTGTATATATATTTTAAGAGAATCCTTTTTTGGATAAACATTTGTGTTTGAGTTTATTTGTTATTATTGTCCTTCAAAGCACCCAAACACTAAAACAAACAAAAAATAGTATTTCTTGTGCAGGATATCAATAAATATGACTTGAAATGGTCTTTAACATGCATTGGAAATATATCCAATTCTGTTTTAAATTGTTGACACCTAACCTTTTGGATTAGGTGATTCCATGTAAATATTGTAAGTAAGAAAATAAGGAGAATTAGAAGTTGAAGAGACACTCGGAGATGACACCCAAGAATCTCTCCCTCCATGTATATATATATGATCAATATCAATGAAAAATCACAATTCACTTAAAGGAGTTACATCTTGGCCTGACATGGTATTAGAAACAGCCCCATCTTTGGCTTGATTTCTACCCTTGTAACTCCCTCCAACCTATATTCTACAGAATAACACCTCTCTGCTTACCTCTCTCTCCCACTCTCCAGTTACATTTTTTTCCTGCCCTCTTTGGATTCTCTCTATTTTCTATGCGACTATGTTATTCCAAGATGTGCAAGGGCTTGAAGGGCAGACTGTGCTCTAGGACTAGGTGTCTTGTCATAATTTCCTTGTGAATTAAGCTTCATGCAACATCCTGTGCTTCTAGTATAGCAACAAAAGGAGAATATTCATCTTTTTTAGCCTTAACCTTCATAACCCTATTTACTCGAGAAAGGTTTCCTTTCTAAAGAGATCAATCCCATCTTTCTATGATCTATGAGAACCTTATATATAGACCCTTCAATAGTATTTGGTATTTGTTCTAAACATTTGGACAGAAGTTCACTCTGCAACAAAGGGAAGTGGCACAACCGAAGAGCTTTGAGTGAGTGCTTTCAAGCCAGAGTGGTGAGATGGTGTGTTGGATTAAGTGTGGTGATCTGATGCACTAAGCCAGAGCTGGTGTGGCTAGATTTACCTTCATGTAGACTAAACGGTGATCGACCATCTACACACCATTTCATTCGACCAAAATTTGAGGAGTTACCTCTTAGGCTGATATGATGTTTTTTGAGAGAGAAGGATTTTTGGAAGAAGACAGCTCCTTGGTATTCTCAATAAGTTGTGTTTCTTGCACATAGAGAGAAGAATCATGCATAATATTCTTGTAGAGGAATAGGTGGTTGAAGAGGAAGAGGAAGAAGGAATTTTAGAGGCGAGGGGGCAGACAGTTCCAAGGAAAAAAGTATGATATTCATTACATATGTTGCAATAGAGATGGACATCACACATCCACATGTAAGTTGCCTTGGGATGGAATTGAGCAGGAAAGAAATGAAGGAAAATCTAAAGAACGTGAATCTGCTCAGTATGTTGTGGCACATTGTAATAATGGAGTAATTGAGGAGGTTTTTAATGCTTCAGTTTCTTCATGGAAAGATTATTGGTTGCTTGATTTTAGGAGAAACTTGCCAGATGACTTTTATCAGAGATGTTTTTGAAGAATTCACTAACAATGTTGATGGAGTATATATTTTACAGACATGTCAAAACTCAAACCATCAGTGCTTCGCACCATTAGGCTCAAACTGCTTTGTCTTCCAAACTTTCTTCTACATGATGTTATATATCTCCCAAATATGAGGAGAAACTTTTTGTCTTTTATCTAGATCCACCAACAAGGACACTCCATTCATATATTTTATGGCAAGGTCGAGGTCAAGAAAGCATCAAATCACTCACTTGTCATGACGAGGATAGGAGAAGAAAGACTTATTAACTTGCAAGGTACCTCTGCTTGTAGACAAAATGTTTCATAGAATTCTCACTATGATGAAGGTACATTTCAATTAAGTCTTTTATGGCATGCTAGACTTGGACACTTGAACTTATATGACAACCTTCATTTCTTCAAGAAGAAAGGTGTTACTAGTTTGCCTGTAATTCATATTAAATTCAAGCAATGTGATTCTTGTATCTTTGGAAATCACAACAAATAGTCTTTTCATGAGTCTCATTCCATAGCACAGAGAAAACTTGAACTCATTCATTCAGACTTATGTGGTACAATGCATGTTCCTTATGTAAATGGTAATAAATATATGATGACATTTATTGATGACTACACCAGAATGTGTTGGGTTTATTTATTGAAGAACAAGTTTGATGCTTATAAAACATTTAAGGGTTTTAATGCATGGATTAAAAGTGATGCAAAATCTCATATTCTCTCTATTCACATTGCTAATGGAAAATAACACACTTCAAATGAATTTGAAAACTATCTTCTCCAACATGGGATCAAACATCAAACAATTGTGCCTTATAATCCCCAACATAATGAAGTAACTGAGAGGATGAACAGTTAAATCTTAAATATCGTATGTTCCATGATGTTTTTCAAGAATGTTAAAGTAATGTTTTAGACTGATGCAATTTTATGTTTTGTGTATATAAAGAATAGGTGTCCATCTATTGCTATTAGAAACAAGAAGCCTTATGAAATGTAGTATGGCCACATTCCTTTGGTAAAAGAATCTCAGGGTCTTTGGTTCCACTTGTTATGCCTTGATACGTAAGGAACAAAGAAACAAACTCAGTGCAAGTAGTCATAAGTGTATATTCATGGGGTATTCAAATACCTCCAAGGCATATCATTTGTATGATGAAGTGAAAAATAAGTTTATAATATCTAGACGTGATATTTCTTGAATCTTGTAAGACTCACAATGTTGTTGAGCAGGAGCTTGATCATCTGGTTAGATTCAGACATGAAAAATATTTTCATTAATTTGATAGTGACATTCCATATCTTGAAGGGGCGATTCCTATACTCAATCAATCTGTGCAATCTTCTTTTGAAGCACTCTCTTCCCCATATGAAGCTCCAACCATTGATGACACTTTGAGTGATGTGATTGACAGAATTGGGAGAGTAAATTTTAATTCAGCCCCAACTTAGTCAACTGAGCAACACGGGCCATCTTATAAAGGTCCTCCAAAATGGCTAACAAAGACACATGAGAGTGTTCATCCTAATGAGGTTGGAAAGACAAGAATAAGAAGCTCAACCAAACATAATGGAGGTGATGTATTCTATTATATTTCACCTATTGACATGGATGTTTCTTATTATTTTGAACTAAATTTGTCTACATATTTTGAACCAAATTCCCTCAAATAAGTCAATTCTCATGATGAATGAAAATAAGGGATCTAGAAAGAATATGATGCCTTGATAAAGAATGGAACCTGGAAGCTATTTGATCCTCCATTGGGAACCAAACCAATAGGCTACAAGTGGGTCTATAAGAACAAGGATAAATCTCATGGCTTACACGACAAGGACAAAGCTAGGGTTCTAGAAAAAGGTTTTCCACAGAAGGAAGAGTTTGACTATGAGGAGACTTTTGCCCCTGTAGCAAATAGGCTACCATCCAAACACTCTTTTCCTTGGCAGAACATAATGGTTGGAATGTCCATCAAATGGATGTAAAAATTGCGTTCTTAAATGGATATCTCGAAGATAACGTTTTTATGTCTCGACTAGAAGGATTTGTTGTGAAGGGTTAGGAACATAAAATATGCAAGCTTGTAAGATCCTTGTATGTCCTCAAGCAAGCTCTGCGAGCCTGTTACGTGAAGTTAACTAAGCATCTTCTGAAACTTAACTTCAAACATTATGATATTGATGAAGTAACTTTGTTTTTCAAGAAAGTTGGCATAATAATTATATATATTGTGGTGTATGTAGATGATATTTTGATTAGAGGGAACAATGAGAGCTACATTTCATCCATAATGAAGGAGTTATGTTCACTACTATCTTGGTATTGAATTAAGTCAGCATCCAAAGTTTATATTCCTCTCTCAAAAGAAGTACATTGGAGATCTATTGAAAAGTTTTGCATGGCTAAGTGCAATCCTTTGCTTACTCCAATGTATATATCTATGATCAATCTCAATGAAAAATTAATATTCACTTTGACGAGTTACCTCCTAGACTCACATCAACAAAGCATCATTGCTAGCTTGGGCTACTATAAAAGTCATTATTATATTGTCACAATCAAACCCAAGTTTGTGCTTCAAATTGTAGTTGTATATATCCCTCACATAGGGTTTGAAAAAGTATTATTTGTGTTATTGATAAATCACATGGTAGCACTAAAGGAATTTTGTGCACAAATACTCAAATACCCTTGAAACATATTCCATTTAAACCACCCAAATACAATATTATGGTGCACCCTTCATGTTGGTTTTACTGACTGGGATCTTCTTTGAATCCCATGATTGGTGAGAGGACTCAACAAATTAGTTGCCATAGCATCTCAGAATAATGCTAAGGGATCCTTAAATTCTTATGCTTATTAGATACTTCAATAGAATTTTACCATTGTCTAGAATAAAAGCATGTTGTAATGCCTCAAGTTTCATGAAACATACCTATAACATGTAGCCTTTCATCTTGGTCATCGGCCATGTGGAATGTTTAGATTACTATTGCATATATCATATTAAAAATAAACATGATGACAAGAAAAATTTCAAACCATTATATGGTCATACATGTTGATTCTCATAACTAAAATATAATATTGTCTTCAGGAAGAGAAGAACATTGACTGAGAATATAGGAATACTCTCTCTCATGCATTCACTCCCTTACCTCAAATTTTCTCAAGGACTAATATAGGACATTTCTTTCAAAAGGCTTCAAAACAATGTTTTTATTTCATGGTATAAAAAGCTTCTCCAAAGTGCTACGACTATATAGAACCGTGGAACTACTATCACTCAACGTCATCCCAAAGTGTTGTTATAGAGCTATGACATTTCACTCGGACCAATTCCCATGACAGTGTACTAGAAATGACCTAGTACTTTTATATAGGGTTGGTCAATACATGTAATATAATTCATGCACTTCAAATCTATTACCTCCAACATGTTAGGTATTTATTACCAGTGGTCATGGTTAGATATATGGGCATTAAAACTTAATATATATTGCATTAAGTAGCTTGGTTTTTCATATCCATATAAAGTTTCAAACATAACTATAAAGAATACTTTTACTTACAAAATCATAATCATATATAAGGGTAATATTTTGGATCCAATAAATTAAAAAAGAATGGAAATGAGAGCTTTCACAACAGGAACCATACCCAAAATTAAAAACACATGCTACCAAAAAGCCAAAATTAAAAACACATTATGCCAAAGTTTTATCTTAAACCATATATCATGAAGCATAAGACAATAAAGGTAGATCTTTAAAGGATCATTTTATTGGTTAGAAAGAGTGTGACTAGTGTATGAGTGTTCCGAGTTGGGATATGTGGTAAAATTCAGGGTTTAGGAAAACATCAAGGAAGTAGTAATGAGGGAAAGATCATACTACTAAATCCTTGAATGGTTTGGCCAATATAAAAGATATAGAAAAAGGAGAACCAAACTATAATTCTCCAAATTCAAACTAGAGTAAGAAGGTCTATATAACAAGAGAGTAGTGTATTCTACCAAGAAATTTGAGAAGCAATGCTACCTATCCAATAAACACAACATATAAATTATCACATGAAATAAACAAGAAACCAAATTTCTTCTTCCAACCTAAGCTTGAAGCAATAGAGATCCAATTATCCATTCAAACAATGCAATATATCCTCAAGGAAGCACTAGCGTGACTGTCCAAAGCATTCCTCAAAGACAAAGTAGACAAATAGTGAAAAGAGTATTCCCTACACAATATCTAATGATTTTTTTTTTTTGGGTGGGGGGGGGGGGGGGGCGCTTCTATTTTTAAATGAAGAGAGTTAAAAACCTCCTCAAATCAAGATAGAATATCCATCCTAGATCTTCCCTAGAAAAACAAAAACAATTATTATCTCTCAGCTAACTGGGGGAGATATAGTCAATACCGACAAAGAAATAATGGTATAGGTCCACAAGGTAGATAATCCATCAGTTGATAATGAACAATATAAATTCTTAGAATTGTATATTAATGAAATGAAAAATAGAAAATAGTGAACTAAAATACCATAGAAGTCTTGGTTGTTAAAGTGCATTAAAGCTAAGGAAAGGTATGTCAACACTAGGGGTAGATATAGGGAAAGCTATGTATAAATATGTTTTCAAGTTAAGTAAACTAAAACAACCCATAAAAGAAAGATATAACTTTGTGGAAAATCAAATGGGTCTAGGAGAGACAATGCAAACTGTTGGTCTCCTTGCTCATCTGAAAGGGATGAGCATGCATGGGCCCTTTTTAATATTTTTTGATCTTTCTACTCTCTCAACCACTATAGTACATAGTGCCAGTTAGATTGCACCTAGGTCTACATATATTCTTCCATGAATCTATTTCCAAACTATTATAAAAAGGTGTTTGAGATAATGACCTTACACTTTTACAAGAACATTATGTTCCTATAAACACATGATTATGGAGCTTGTAAGGCACACTTGAGTGAACTAAGAGCTTCTAAAACACACTTGAATGAACTTTGTGTTGGATTTTATCCTATCCCTTCTTTGATTTTTCTTTATTTTTTATAGAATGTGTTGCTTTCTTTACTTCTTGTTTAGACGATGAGCATATTTTTATCTAATAACTTACAAGAAATACACTTGACTAGGGATTAATTTCATGGGTAATCTACTTATCATCTATAATAAATTATCATAATAGTTTATTGAGAAAACACGAGTAACAAAGTGTTGATATTTCTATTGCACAAAAAATATATATATATAAAATAATAGAATAATCATTTTTAAAATCAACGGTAACGATTGTGGATGGTAGAAACGTCGTGAGTGTATAGGGATTTTGAAATCATATTTGTGACTATTTTCTTAGTAATATTTGATTCAAGTTAAGTGCCCACAACCTGTGCATCCTGTTGTAGCAGCTACAACCACCCTCCAATTTTTTTCCTTCACCTTGTTTTGGAGCCTCCCTCCTCAAAATCTCAGCAGCATATCTTGCACTCCTCAGCTACTTCTGTTTTATTTGAAGTTATCTTTCACTTTGTGGCTTGTGTTTTCTTGCTTTTTTTGTTGACCAACCACAAGCTCATCTTGTGGCTTGGTTTACATCTAGCTTTTGTGATGTCTTGGCCAACTATGAAATCCTAGAGGGAAACCATCCTTTTTCTCAAGAATTGTGTAGAGAAGCCTGACAGTTATCCCTGCTCTTTAGAAATGCACAGAGAAGTCTGACAGATAACCTTGCCTAGAGAAATTATGCACAACATCCTGAGATAGGGATCGAGCTAAGGAATTTTGTAGACACAGTTGACAACTTGTCTTCAGCTAGGAAATTGCACAAAGAATGATAGGTAGCTAGATCCACTCAACCAAGGAATTGCGTTGAAGCATTCCTCATGTTGCAGTCTAATGCATGTGTTCGAAACTTGCTCGGTTCCCTCCAAAACTGCACAATCTTCCCATGCATGCATGGAAGTATTTCTCAAAAAATAAAAAATAAAAATAATCCCTAAAAAGTAGGGATTTTTTAGCACTGGGAGTTACATGCAAGTTGATTTTAGAAACTTCCTTCCCACTGTCACTTTTTCCCAGATTTGTGGCATGCATGTCATAAACCCTAAATCTACCAAATATATTAAATGGATGCCTTAGAGCTCATTCTACACATTTGATATTGGAGCTCTGGCATTCCCAATATATCTAGGAACCTTTGGCACAGTCGACACAACTTTTTTGGGTAAGTTTTTCTTTTCAAGTCTTTAGCTGCATTTTCTATCGCTTTTATTTCCTTGGCTTGCGTGAGTGTTGTTTCGCATGTTGTATTGAATGACCACTCACGTTTTAGTTTGTTTTAACCTACAGAAGTGTCGCTTCAACTTTTGCATTCTCTTTAATAAGAGTCACATGCATAACATTATTTTTGCATTAACGGTCACCGTTAGGGTGACTCCCCCCACCAGCTTCATTGTTCATTGGTTTCATTTATTATTTAATTGGTTTTGATTGCATGCATTACCATTCACTCTTTTCTGCACCATCCTTCACTTACACTTTTAGATCTACTCAAATTTAAGTTTCCCTTTGGCAGATCTTGGCTGCCTTAGTTCAAATCTTTCTTTCCCAGACATGCCCTGCAGATTCTTGAACTCAAGGCTCTACCTTCGCTCTAGGAACTAATGGAAAGGATTCCTATCACTAGCCTGCAATTATGGTCTACGCAATTCTAGGGGACAGTTCCCAGTCTTGGCCACTGGGATTCCGCAATGCGGAGTCCCAGCTAGTAGTCAAGTCAGACTAAACTGCTTACTACGTAGCTCCAGTCCATAGTCAACTCAATTAGACTATGCTCTACAGATTTCCATTCATCATCAATTCCCATTAGTATATAGGACTACACAATGTGCAGTTCTAGTTGACCATCTCCCAGCCTTTGAGAGTCACTATTGTGCAAACTTTCCCAACAGTCACCCATTTTGTTGCATGATTGATCCTTGAAGTGCATTGTGTTTTTAAACTAACATTTTATTGCCATGACTATCCACTCTATCTACAGGTACAATCAATTGTTGAGTAGTCTCTCAGTGGTACAAGAATCATGGTTTCCAAGAGAGATGGATTAAAGGACATTGTAGAGAGCGACACTGGAGACATGGTTGAATAGGTGCCAATGAAGTGGCCCATCTATGTAGACACACAACTATTTGTAGAGAAGGACGTGAAGGTCACATGGAAAGAAATAAAAGATATATTTCTATGAAATTTGAAGGAAGGTCTAGAAGGTTGACAAGTCAATGTCAACATTCACAAGTTAGGCTTGTACAAGGTCACATGCATGTACCCTGCCTTCCCGTGTACAAATATAATTCACTCGCTTTTCTCACATACCAATCTCGAGATGATGACATTCAGAAGGAACAGTGGGACATAGCTTACCACCTCAGGACAGAAAGCTATCATCAGATGTATCACGTGTCGTGGTCGTGAACTACATGGATGCATTGTTCTTCACTCGCAACAATAATCTAAACTCTAGACATATCATGAAGTGTTGGGTAAAAGAGCCATCGAAGTCCAGGATGACACCCAACTAGGCCTACAAGATGAAGACACTCAGGAAGGCTTACCAACTCTTGGTCATCTTTGCATGTCACTTGCATGGTCAAGAGAGCATGGAGACCTTCCCACATATTTGGATTGTTATGTTAAATCAATTGGAAAATGAAGGGAGGCCTTTCAACTAGTCAGACACGTTGGATCTTTAACTGAAAGTGCATGTATCTAATTCCTGAAATGCACTTAAGGATTGAAAAGAAAGATACTATACGTCCACATACATTCTTGATGCAATCTGTCCCCAATAGCAGTTCCGTTGCATGGATTGGACATCGACACCATTAAACGAAGATGTGAACATTTATCACAAGTTTCTCTTTGATTGCAGCTACCGAGGAGTCATGGTGAGGTTTTCTGACCAATTCATTACCCCGATGTACAGAATGATATTTGAACAGGATCCACCTTGCATGTCCCTGAACATGATGTAGGCATTGCTCAACATTGTAGATTTGTATGCTTCACCTAGTGGCACCTTCATTAGGATGTTTGGCATGGACAAGCCTCCCCATGAGCTACTGAGGTTTGCCACAAAAAAGCTAGTCATGTAAGAGGTTGCATACAACATCTCCACATGGTTTTCAACAACACTACAAAGGAGGAAGAAGGAACCATGTCCCACTCTTCCTTCACATATGGGGTTTTATGAGATCCATACCTTGAAAGATGAAGATGTGGAGACCAAGGACTTGAAGAAGTTTGGATTCAACACCAAGAGTTTCAATCCATATGATCTGCACTGCATATGAAAGAACCATTGTGTGAAGGTGTACTTCCCATGTGTCCATAGTGAATGTCATTGGCCAGAGGAAGATCCTTAGAGGTATTCCACAACTCCTTGAGGCTCAATGAATTGGTCAACATGATTGTAGAATGGAAAGTAGCACTAGAGGTAGCAGCATCAGAGGAAGCAACAACAATAAGAGCAGTGAGAAGAAAAACAATGCAAGAGAAAGGCATGAGGAAGATTGCCTAAAGCACAGAGGTTGAGAAAATCTACAAGTACAAAGAACATCCACTTGTTGAAAGAGTAGCTTTGGAGATAGATGAAAAGAGGCAACAATGTGATAGGGGAGTAGCACAGAGAAAGAGGGAGTAGAAAAGAGTGGAAGAAACAAAGAGGAAGTTATAGGAGAAGGAGAAGAAGCTCAGAGCAGAACAAGAGCTTAGGAGGAGAGAGAATGAAGAAAGGAAGAAATAGGAATAGGAAGAAGGACAAGCTACATTGACAGACAAAACTACACATATACAAGTTGAGACAACAAAGAAACTAGTAGATGAAGAAGAGGGTGAGAAAGTGTAGGTTCGGGAACTTGCTCAACATTTTGAGTAGTTGGCTGAGGCAATAGACATTGAGACAGAATAAGAGCTAGAGGACCAAGCCACTGGTCTCTGGCATAGGGCATCTGAGGTTGCATCAAAGCCTCCGCCACCTCCACAACCATAAATAGTCCCAAGTGAGCAAGGAGAAGTTGTTCTCTTTGATAATGATCTAGAGACAGATGTGTACAATCTCTCATTTGACAAGACACATTATAGGGTTGTATAAGCAAGAAAAAATTAGCTCATGGATGATCATACATCACCTGCACACATAGAGAAAGTGTGATTTTACCATATGTTAGAAGAAATCCGGTTGCCATGACTGAGGCTTCTAAGGCTTATGTAGTAGCCACGAGTTCGACAATCAATTTCTTGATAGTAGAGAATGATCGAATGGTGAAGGAATTGCAAGAGGCGAGGCAAAGAAGGGAGCAGTCCATCGGAGCCACAATGACAGAGATGAAGAAAGTAATAATGGAGGAGATATCAACTTTGGAGGAAACCATGAAGACAGTGTATATAATATGTATCACTGTGTACAAAGTGGTTGCCCATTTATAAGGTTTTCAGCAGCAGTGCACACAAATGGCCTAAACTCTCAAAGACATTCACACTGCTATTGCGGACATGCCAGAATGGAAAATATGCTACAAGGGATCCCCTCTTTACTTTCACAATCGAATGAAGCCTGAGGTTGAGCTAGAAAAAGCATGAATTGAGATGTTGATCTGGAACTATGAGCAACTCCCTCTACTCATCACTAACATTGAGGCTTCCTATGCATAGTTGTTCAAGAGTTTGGATGTCATAGTGTGAATGCACAAGATCCCTTCCATCAGAACCCTCATTAAGGCCATGAGGAAGAACCAAGTTATGATGGATGTAGATAGGTACATAGATAATTTGATGCGCATAGCCACCATCGATTTCTTGTAGCTCAATGCAGAGACCATGCAAAGGTACACCAGTGGTCCAACCACACTCAGGAAATGTTGCACATGCTTCAGGATGAGATGGATAAAGGTTTCAGGACCATATACCTGGATGCCATGGAGGCAAGAGTCGGGTTCAACAAAGATGTCATCAAATAGTATAGGGACATAATAGTGTAGTACCAAGCTTGGTACCAATTATTCACCGAAGATCATTGTGAGGAGGTTACTGAGTTGTCATTTCTCCACGACCTCGATTGATTTTGTTTGCCTTGGTAGGGTAACTCAAGCCTGTTTTTGTCCCACACAGGTATATGTGGAAATTGTATTATTGTAAACATGTTGTAAGTGAAATTCCAAGTGTCATTAGTGGAATGTGAAGTCACTATTCTAATGTGAAGAGTCATGAGTGTAGTCCAAGTGTCAAAGGGGAATGTCAAGGGTCACCCCACCATTTTCTATATATAGAACCTCATAACTCATAGTACAGGCTTTTGGGAGACAATATTTTAGCTAGGCATTTCTTAGAGAAGGCTTGGAAAGTATTGTGACAAGCCTTGTCTTCTCCATAGTGTAGAGCGAGTACATCTCTTTTGAGGAGCAGGTGTTGTTGACTATATTGTTCCACTATTGGGGCTAGTGACTATCAATGGTGTATGTATTAATGGAACTTTCACTTATTTTCTCTAACATATCCAACAGGTTTTCATGCATATGTTGTTATTTCGTTGAACTACTCTCGTTGTTTTAGAAATTTATGTTCTTTAAATTATGCATTTTTGTATGAACTATTTTGTATGCAATTGTATGAATCTTGTTGCAGACATGTTGTTGGTTTAACCTGTCACTTTGGATTGTGGAGTACTCTACTTTCCAACTTATGATGTCATTTAGCTCATCTGTTCCTTTTGAGGTTGTGTACTATTACAGGTTTCTAAGGGACACACTTCCTTTTCCCCTATGTTTGTTAGAACCTGTTAGTTGCCTGCTGCAGCAGGTTGTTCATTTTTCATTATTGGCATTTTACAGGCCAAATATGTCGTACTTTTCTTGCTGCAATGCTCCATATTTGTTTAGCAGTCTCCAAGTGAAGAAGGCTACTTCAAGTTCATCCAATTGCCTTCAAAATTTTGTAACGTTATCCCGATATCGTTATTTTTTCAGTTAAAGGGAGGTCCAAACAGTTTAATCTTGGTCTCCCTAGGTTTGAATTTCCTGTTTTAGAATATAGAGATTGTAAATCTGTCCAAACAGTTTAATCTTGGCAGATTCTTAGATAGGTAGAGAAACAGAGGAGCCCAATAGCTTAGTCTGGGCTCTGGAATAAATAAGGGTAGTATGTAGATAGGAAAGCATCAAAAGAAAAATGAATGACAGGTTTGCAAGTCTAAGTGCACCCCCAAACAAAAGAAGAAAAAATGCTAGGTAAGTAGGCTGGGTAGGTAGTTCTGAGGTTGTTGAATCCTAAATTGCTTACCAGTTCCAGGTTTTCAGGTGTCATATCATTCAGGACATAATCAGCAAGGATTTGTATGCAAAAAGCTCAAAAGAGGTATAACTGACCCCCCTTCTCTGTTCTCCCCAATCATTAACTAACTTCCCCAAAAGAGGTCAAGATCTGCTTGAC
>APFE030358525.1:9213-20403 GCA_000404065.3 Pinus taeda | reverse complement strand
CTTCCAAAGTATAAAATCCCTCTGAGGAAATCGGACCCCTTCCGAAACCTCCAATGCCCTTCACACCCACTTACTTGCTCTTTCCTCCCAAAACTTACAACCTCAAAGTTGTATCGCATCGCAACCTTGCACTCTCATCTCCATGCAGGTCATCACCCATCCATCTCTGCCGATGCAATATCGGCGATCAGCAGTCGCAAGCGCCGAGTGTTCGACTCATTCACCCCTCTGTTCCCTGCCAATGAGATATTGCGATATCGGCGATCGGCAGTCGCAACCGCCGAATGTCCAACCCAAGCAGCCCCGTTCCCCGCCGACGCGATATCGCGATATCGCATCGGAGTTTCTTCATCACATTACCTCCAATATCTCATCACGTTGCTCTGTACCAGGGACCCACAGCTGACGTCATCCACCGTACAGCCGACGCCATTCTTACGTCAGCAGCCGGAAAGCTGAAAACTTCGCGCTGGAAGAAAAATCGCACTTCGGAGCTCCAGATCAAGAAACAGAGGCAGTTTCTGATGTGTGATTAGCGGCACATCGCTACGGGAAATAGGCCATTTCGAGGAATCTCCGGGGAATCTTGTGATTTCTTAGCCCATTGCGCGCCGAAAAATCCCGAAAATCACCCGATCGTGCCAAAAGGATCTGTTTAAAGACAGCAGCAGATCAATCACAGAGTTTAAAGTGTATCAGATCAAATCATCAGGCATCAAGCGTGTCAAAGAGTATCAGTCAACGGCGGGAGCCATCAATGTAGCGGAAAAGAGTATCAGCAAATATCTTGAGCAGCGGCTCGAAGCAGGAGAACATTTAATATCTTCCAACGGATTCATAGAAAGAGGGCGAAACTACTTGAAGCTCTCAAATCGTAATTATTGCACATTCAATTCACACCAGAGCCGAACTGCAGTTCTCGAAGCACAATCACTCCAGCAGCACCGCATCTGGTCCCCAAGGGCCACCTCGTCACATGTTCTGATCCAGCAGCCCCAGCGCAGCCAAAAAGATTTACTTGCATTTAATTCCAGCAACACTTAGATTTTTGAACAGTTCTAAGCAGACCTGTCGAGGTCACTTGTAATGATGTCTTTCCGATATTTTGCTTATAAATACCACCCTGAGCAATGTTGTGAGGGGTTGGTTGGTTGGTAGTAGTTGTTGGTCAGTCTTCTTTCCAGCATTTTCTCTGAGCAAAGACTCGCACTGTGACTGTCATAATTTCCATAATCAAAGATTGCTGAAAGCATGGATTGCGAAACTACTTGATGTTTTCTCTTGGCCAATGAATGATCATGGAATTCCTGTGCTTCTACATAATCCAATAAGTGTTCCTCCCCTCTGTTTAATTTTATGCTTTACCACCTTTCTGACTTTCTAAATTGCAGGAAAAGAGAATAGCTTAAGATTTGTTTCATTACACCTTAAGTTCAATTTCTGCGTTTTTCAATGTTTTCTTCAGAAAACGTTATGAGCTTGTATTCTTAAATGATCTGGTTTACGCTGTTTCTTTCACATATGAGTCCATGTCTTAGGAATTCTTAACTGATCCTGGATCCCATTCATCCATTTCTCCCCTTTGTCAGCATGATGAAATGATTCTCCTTTGCCTTTCATCCCTGATGTCCACTCCGTACTTTCAGCAGAGAGAAAATTGTATCCTGTGTGGCTATCCCGCTCCGTATCCCCTTGTGACCAAGAAAATGCTCGCAAGCCTCAATCTGTGACTCCATGCCCAATGTTTCGAAACTTATCACACCTTACCATGCCTCTTTGTTCGAGAATCCTACCTTCTTTCCAATCACAATCAACACTCCCTTGAAGTCAGAAAGCTAGCCTAAAATCATCAACTAAGGTTGAATGAAAAGGAGAGAGCCCTCTCCGATTGCAGGTGGGCTAGAACCTGTAATCAGAAGATTGGTTTGTGGTTACCTCGGCCGTATCCCTATTAGGAGCCTAGGGACAACCTGAGTGATAACAGAACCCCCATGCATCTCACTTGACTCGTTGCAAGGTCAAACACTTTCTTCCAACAAAGATATCACACTTAGCTCTGCACGTTATCATAGTCAAGGAATTGCTTTACTACCCACTCTTGGGACTCCCACTCCAAATGATATGAGGTTTAGGTGGGACTTCCTACTAGGAAGATACCATGAGATGTTGGTGGGTCCAATACCGTAAACATTTCTGACACTATAAGGAGGGCCATATTGTAAGATGGGTCCTCAAAGCATATTTTGAATCTCTACACATTCTTCATGACTTACATTACAATTAATCCTCCAACATGCATGTCTCACGGATTTGATTTTGAAGTGTTGGAGGATCTCTTGGATGAAATGTCATGTAAAACATATGATGGTGAAGGTGGAACAACTTTTCTTAGTCATGGAGTTTCCTTGATGGGCTGCTGTGAAAGGAATGAAATTGATGAGGATCACATTTCCTACTCATTGTTTACATTTACGTCCCAAGCGCATGCACTCCAATGGTGTGTCACATTGCCTGCAGACTCCACTCATTATTATGATCAGATGATTGGGGAGTTGGCCAGTTCTTTCTATCATTACGATCGTAAAGCACCCAATAAAAAAATTCTAGAATTACATAAATAACATGATGAATCCCATTTACAATTTTGAAAACGCTTCCAAAATCTCAAATTTCAACCAAAAAGATTAAATTGATTGGAAATTTCTCAAAATCCTGACTTGTTAGAATCATTTGAACCCCTCCCAACATACCTCGTTGTTAGAGCTGTTAGATCCAAGACAAGCAAGGTTGTTGTCACAAGTGACCTTCTCTCCGCCTCTCATCAAATACCTCTAGCTCTGTAGTGCAGGGTGGGAGAAGTTGAGAACCCATCTGTTGAGCTGTCACAGCCTCCAACCCAACCTACTCTGGATATTTGTACAGATTTGGCTTGCACGCCTATTGGTTTTCACGTGCACTTGCTCTCTCAACCTTTGTCCTCTCATTCTGATGATCCCCTGGAGTGTACTTTGTTGTGTTCTCCCATTCCAGACTCAACATTTGTTGTTCATGAGGATCAAGTTGTTGACGGAGTTTTTATTGAGAAGCCAACCTGCACTGTCGTTTATGAAGAGTATGTGTGGGAATATAAAGAAGAAATCATGGTGAATGATGACCTCCTTCTATCCGCACCTCATCCATTATTTCCTGACATATTTTGTGATTCTGCCAATTTTAATTTTGCTTGTGAAAATCCATCCCTGGATGTTTTTACTTCTGATCATTCACAAAACACATAAGATTTAGTACGTCATTTGATTGTGTAGAGGACATGTCTTTATTTCTAAATCCTCCCACATCTATCATGTTTTCTTTCTAGAATCTCAGAGGGTGAACATTCTTATTTCTCATTAACCGCACTGTATGATTCGTCAGATCATGAGGATGTCGTCGAACATCTCAAATTTTCTGATCATGGTTGTTTTGATCTCTTTACTCCTTCATTCGATCACAATGTTGATTCATTCGTTGTTGATCTTTCTAGGCCACCAGTCTTTGACAATCTACCTAATGATCAAGTGGAAACCCCTCAAGCTATCCAGGCACTTTAGCCTGAGATGATCATTATTTTAGGTCCTTGTTGCCTTGAGGTCAATTCCACTTCCGATCAGAAATTTGTTGAGATGCCCGAGGCTCCTCATCACTCTCTTGTTTGCATTGAAGATCAATATGTTCCACAAATTTCACATCCTCCACCTGAATCACAGGATCCGATCTATCATGCATTGGAAGAATCATACATAATGAGAACTCTTGCTAAGCAAAATTTGTCATCCTTTTTCATGTTTACTCATTTGTTACAATCAAAAGAGTGTATGTGCTCATCGTTTTTGCATAGTGTGTTGCAACACCTTGGTACATCTGCATAATGTTTGTCTTGGGCTTTCATTCTTTTCTTTTTTGTGGATGCTTTCACACTTCAAGGGTGTTGATCTTTACTATCTTATATTTATTGTATGATGGTTTACTTGTATATATTTCTTGTCAACCATGGATTCACCAACATGGACCAACCAGTGCACCAATCGCTGCATTGGAAACATCACTTCACATGAGTAGGCCCATGCATTGTTTCACGTAGGAGTAGGAGTAGTGTTTTATTTTTTGTTGTCTTTGCTTCCTTGTTTTATTTTCTTTCATGTTTTTCTTTTTTTACTTGTTTTTCTTTCATTTACTTTTGTTCTTTGTTGGTTTGTGTTTTTTCTTGTTATGCACCCGTAGGTTTAGCTACACAAGAAACCATTTTTGGCTCTTGAGACAAGCAAGGTGAAGTCCCAGAGGACTTGTACAACTATCAACATTTGGTTATCTACTATACTCTTCCTTTATGAAGAGCTTGTTATCTTCAGTCGATGATACCCTGACAAAAAATACTTTCTATTCAGAGTGAGTCTTGGTGAAAACACAATGATTGCATTTTTAACTAGTACCTCCTACTCTATTTGGTTTTCTATAATTTAGTTAACCCTTGTTAGCTCAGTCAAGTATAGTAAGGTGAGGGGGAAACCATTAACAAGTATGCCAGAATTATATGTAACATACTTCTTTGAAGGGACAACCTTTTCTATTCTCAATAAGTCGGGATCCCTCTACTGCCTCATGAAATAAATAATTGCTTATGCATAGTTCTCTTAAAAAAAAATGAAAAATTAAAATCAAATAAAGGTGAAAGAAGAGAAAGGCTTCCTGCATTGAGAGGTGATGCATGTAACTCTGTCAGGGTACTGACCAAGCTCACGGGCAGTGCGTGATGCTTGTGTTCATGCGTGACTCCATCAAGGTATCGTCGAGGCTTGTTAGCAGCAAAGAAACACCAGAGATGAAACTAAAATTGTGATAGTTATATTACTTATGCATTAATATACCCCTCTTCCCCAATCGAAACAAATCAATTGAGTTGGCTTGGTATTTGTGTTGGTCGATCAAGAGAATGGAAAGGACTATATCTTTAACACAAGCTAGTGTAGAATTTATGATGATCAAACAATCAAATGATACTTCCAGAGGACTTAGACTTACTTTACATGAAACAAGGTGCATATAGAGAGCTAGAGTTCTACTTGTGTGTCACCAATGTTGAAGTGGCTACAACCACCCTCGAATTTTTTTCCCTTCACTATGTTTTGGAGCCTCCCTCCTCAAAATTTGATCTGCATGTCTTGCATTGCTCAGGTACTTGTGATTTATTTGAAGCTATCCTTCAATTTGCAACTTGTGTTTGCTAAATTGTTTTGATAACAAACCACAAGCTAATCCCATGACATGGTTTACATCTCGGTCTTGCGTTGTCTTGGCAAACAACGCAAACCTAGAGGGGAACTAGCCTTGCTCTCAGGAGTTGCACACAGTAACCCGACAATCAGCTATAGTCTACAAAAATTTGGAGAGAAGTCTGACACACAACCTTGCTCAAATAAATTGTGTAGAACCTCCTAACACTGAGCTTCAACTCAGGAATTACATATACCTAGCTGACGACTTCTTTGCAGCTACGAAATTATGAAGAGCATGAGAGGCAGTCGTAGCTACTTAGCCCAAGAATTGGGTAAAATCATTCGTCATGTTCTCAGTCGATGGATGTACCAGCAATTTTCTCGGTTCCCTCCAGAATTTTGTAATCTTCCCATGCATTCATGCCAGTATTTCAAAAAAAAAGATGAAATAAAAAAAAACATCCCTAAAAATTAGGGATCTATTTTTAGCACTAGGAGTCACATGAAAGTTGATTTTAGAAACTTCCTGCCAAGTGTTTCTTTTTCCTATATTTGTGGCATGTGCGTCATACACCCTAAATCTAACAAATCTATTTAATGGATGCCCTAGAGATCATTCTACACATTCGACCTTGGAGCTCTGCATTCCCAAAGCATCTTAGAACCTTCGGCATAGTCAGGACAACTTTTCGAGGTAAGTTTTTTTTGCAAGTCTTTCGTTACTTTTTCTATCGCTTTTATTTCCTTGGCTTGTGTGAGTGTTGTTTTACATATTTTATTGAATGACCACTAGTGTTTTAGTTTTTTTTAGCTTGTGTTAGAGTCGGTCTCGTCAGTCCTCCATCAGAGATCAAATCTCTTTCTGCATTTCATTTTTAGGTGTCTCACTCCATTCACCCAGCTGCATTCCACTAGGGGCATGCCATAATCTGATGGAAAAGTTCATGCTAGTCATTTCCCCTCATGTCTTGCTCTTGCTGGCTTAGGTCTTTTGTCAATGATCACTAAAGTCCATGACAGTCAAGGTCTGGTCCTTTAATGGACAAAAGTCAGTTTCGATCATTAGGTCTAGGGATTAATCAATTTGGTCTTCAACCATGTCCAATAAAGCCATGTGGGCTAGAGTGAGGCCCTTACAAATTTATGATTGAGAGAGTTTCACCGTCATGTTGACAGATTACGACTGTTCTTCAAAACTCTGTTTTGAAGAAAAGTCAAACAGTGTGTCATTTGTGAAAAATTTCAAAAAAAATCTCCAGTTGATTCCTTTAGGTGCAGCCATGGTTTTCGTGGCAAATGCCCTATCATGCAACCCCTGCAAAAAGTGCCGAAAATTTCATCATTCTAGCTAAAAATTCAAAGGAAAAAGTGAAATTCAGTGTTGCATTAAATCAGTGAAATGTGTCAAAACATAACATTAGCGAAATGGGTTTTTGAAGAAGCAAACATTTAACCAATGACTTCAAAGACTTTAAATAGAGGCTTCCACAAGAAAACAAGGTCATTGTGAAAATCAAAGTCATAGATAAATATTGAAAAGTCATTGGGAAAGGAAAGTGCGTGTTTGGAGTGAAATTGGAGGCTTTTTCCAGGGCGCGGCGCTTAGGATTGGGAGCTCCAAATTGTAAATGGTTTGCACTTTTGGATTCAGCATGCAAAATCACGACTACTGAAGCATGGACAAGAAATTTGGTCATGATTTGTGTCTCCAGGAGGTCAAAAACACTCAAAAAGTGACCTCTCTGCCCCTATTTTGACACATTGGAAGCAGGCTTGGGAGAATGAAGTTTGGGATGGTAAAATGAGAACCAAATTTAGAAATTCCACTTGGGTTGGAAAGTAGATGGGCCAGGCTTTCCAACAAGTACATGTGAGCATAATTTGGACTAATGTAGGTACCTCACAACAGCCTCCAAATTGACGCGGCGGATACAGAGAAAAAGGCCAAATTCACCTCCGTTTCGCGAAATTTCAATTCGTTGTTAGATGATCCAAAAATAATTTATTATCATAGGTCATAAAATTGAAATAAAATAATTATTAATTTAAGAAATTAAATTAATAATTATTATTCTAGAATGATTAATTAATTAATAGAGACAATTAGAAATTAGTATATTGTTGTAACAAGATATGGCTCTCCAAATGTGTCGTATCTTAGGCTCTATTTTAGGAGATTAGTTAGCTAGTTGGTTTGAATAGCATTTAATGTAAATGGACACTTGTTATTTAATAAGTGATCCATAATTAGAGGTAGTTAGGACATGGATCTTATAAATAGCTCATTGCAAGAGTGTTTGGTTGTTCGGGTGTAAGCTCTTGCAAATCAATTATGTAATTATTTTTTTCTGATTAATAAAATTATGTGTCTGAGGACACTTCTGCCATTATTCACGACTTTCTCCAAGTGGGTCCGCTCATATAAACTTCACGTTTTCGGAAACTAAGGAAAAGTTTAAAGTGTTTGGCTTCTACCAAAGTGGAAAAGGAAGGAAAACGGTCACCCAAGCAATTTGTCATCTTTGTAACGCTGCACCTGTAGCTAATGGTTGGCTTTCCATCTCCATTTTGTAATGATTTGAGAAACTCCCCAACTCTTGGTCGTTCTATCTCCTCATAGCATGGTCTATTTATTGTATGCAAAATATTTGCAAAGGGTTGGTTGGCTTGTAATTTCTAGGAGACTGTGGGAAAGAAACTTTGTTTCTTCATTGTATATTTTTATAGAGGATTAATGAAAGGTAGAGGCTCTCTTTCATGAGATTCATGTGGTTGTGAGTGCAGTAAATGTGTTTTCCCTTATGTTTCATATGTATCTCGTTATGTTTCATAGTTAATTCATATTCATTTCCAGTGAAATTTTCTGAGTAAGATAAGGTAGAATTCATTTTTATTGCTCTGCCTATGGGAACGTTTCACACTGTGTATCTCTCTTCTATTGAAAAGGATTCATGTACTTATGCCATTTTCACCCTCCTAAGTAATCTCTCCATTCTGTGTTATTTCAAACTAAATTGCTAGACTTTCTGCCTATCTTGCCTCACGAAGTAATCTTTGCCTTTGTATTAAATTCTCTACTCATTGTTTTCCATTGGTCCCATACCATCCGAGAAACTCAGTCATTCATAAAAAAAAATTCTTGTATCCATAATTATTTACTAGCCTAAGATCAATATTTCACTGTAAGTCATCTCAGACCATTTCCTTTGTCTATTCACTGAGTGGGACTCAGAGAGAGCCCTCTCCTATTTTGGTAGGGCTAGCTACCAGACTGAGTGTGGTTTGTGGTTACACTAAATTTTTCCTTCCTTCAGCCTAAGGTGGATTTGGATGCTAACATAGTGGCGACTCCATTGGGGACAAATTAATCCCCTTACTTCTTGATAATTCTAAGCTTCCAGATGATAAGTTTAGGATTTGATAGGTTGAGTGAGTTGGTTGTGTCCTTTGATTTTTCTCAATAGCATGCTGGCTTCTAAAAGATATACCAGAGCTAATCCAGATCCAGATCCTCCGTACATCTACGAAAATCCCAATTTGATTTCAAGAATTCATCGTCAAGAGAGCTGTATATCTCCCGTGTTCAAATCCCATTCATGTCCTGACATTTTTGAGTATCTTGAAGAGCTCGATTTTGATGAGCAGTTTGAACTATCATTGTTTGAGATCAAATCCAAAAGGGCGGTTGACACTACTGTCCACAATCTACAGTTTCTTGTAGACTTGGAGACGGAAAGGGCTAATCGGTCAATTGATAATTACATTATAGCTCAGCTTCAAACTCCAATTGCTAGCCCCCTACAAACTGTGCAGACTCCTCCAACACCTCCAAGGCCAAATCCACCAAGAATGATGGCTGCTCATTTTGCACCTCATATTCTGCCTCAAGTTTTAGATGATATGCCCGCAGATTATCAAAGAAAAATCTCGTTTTTTATGGCACTCCTAACAGCATTACTTCTCAGTAACATGTGGACAGAATGGAAGATTTCTATGAACTTCATGAGATTGATGCAGAGAATGTGGCAATGAGACTCTTTGTATAGAAATTTGCAGTTGAAGTGAGGAAATGGTTCAGAGCTTTTCCGGAAGCACATATCACTACCTTGGTCGACCTACAAAGACAATTTTTAAACCGATGGGAAGTGAAAAAGAAACCTCTTCAAATTCTAGCTGAATATGAGCAAATCAAATGAAACGCTAGTGAGTCGGTCCAAGACTATTGCATTAGATTCAATTCCATTTATAATGAAATTCCAGATCATCTAAGGCCACCTATTGTACTAGCCATGGTGAAGTTCCCGGATGGTTTTGATGCTGACATGGCTTATCAATTAAGAGAGAGAGAACCGGCCACAATGGAAGACATGCAGAAGATAGCTGTCAGCGTTGAAGCAAATATGCTGACCAAGAGAGCTAGAGCAAACGCAGAAAAGAAGGTCACCGTAAAAGAAGAATCTTCCTCGGTAGATTAGCTACTTCAGAAGGTAGAGAAAATGCTTGAAAGGGTTAAACTTGACAAACCAGAGCCATAAGTTAGAAATCCTAACTTTCGTGGCCAGCAACAACCACAATATAGAATAAGGCAGAGAGATTATCGAGCCCAAGAGTAGACAACACAGCAACTAGTACAACCACCTTTGCAGCAAAATTTTGTGCATGGAACTGAGTTAGATGAGGACGGGAATATAATAGGTGAAGAAAACCACCTATTTAATCTTGATGATTTGCCTATTTTTCTCACTGAGGATGAGGAGTATGCAAAGAGTTAGGATGTACACAAAGATGTAGATTTCATTCTAGCAAATGACACCGTTTTGGAGGAAGAATCAGATGAGTACGAAAGAGGCTATATGAATGCTCTGTTTGCCCAGCAGCAGCGATATTCACTTAGAAACAAAGATGTTCCGGTCAAACCAATTCAGAAAAGGAAGGATGTTGAGGCATCAAAGAATGTTTCATCAGTTGCACAAAGGAAAGGAAAGGAGGCGGTTGATCCGAATAGCAACAAATCACCATCAGCAGAACAATCACATCAACAAATTTCATCGAAAGAAAAGGAAAGGAAAGAAATCCCAGTCAAAGAGGTAGAAAAGATTCCCGCTTTTAATTTAGAGAATGAGATTTCTAAATTAAAGGTATCCATTCCCTTAACTGAAATAATGAGGAACAACAGTTATAGAGGGTAAGTATCCAAAATGTTGAACTTGGACCCAATGTTTGACATGGTGAATGTCGAAGATGATCAACCTAAAATGATTTTCGGGCCAGCATCGAATGGTGAGTCTCCTGATAGTGATGTGCAACCTTTTTATATTAGTTTAAGATTGCATGATTTTGTGTTACATAATGCCATGTTCGATTCCAGAGCTTCTCACATTATCATGCCCAAGGCTATCATGGATAATCTTGGTCTCGACATGATCCAGGTGGATATTGGTGGCCACCTACCAAGTCCATCTGGACCCCCATCATTGTTTCTCTCAGCATTTTCACTTTCCTTAATTGTAGCACAACTTACTATTTTTAGCAGTTTTTCGGGTCCTGAACTTCCAGAGCTGTTTTGAGGCCCTAAACGACATTTTTTGGGAAATCTGGGGGCAACATGGGCCCATGGACCAATATTTACCTCCCCAAAGTGGTAGTTATCGGATAGATCTTTCTAACGAGCTATCGTACGCGTCAAGCGGAGATCATATGCCAAAGTTACGACCCCGGGAAATTGATGTACCATTTTACCCAAACGGGGACCACAATTTGGCGTTTCATCTTCTAGGGTTAGGTTTTTGGATGTGAAGGGTTTTTCATTGTTTCTCAACAATAAATAGGCCTCTCAACCTCATTGTAACACAGTTCAGAGGCATGTAGTCACCACATCTCTTCTCAGAGATAAGCTACAATCGCCCTAGCTGGTTTATTTCCATTTCTGGTTGTAAGC
>APFE030358516.1:55814-72650 GCA_000404065.3 Pinus taeda | reverse complement strand
TATTATTATTATTATTATTACGGGGTATTACATACGCTCCCCTTTTTAAGGAACTTCGTCCCGAAATTAAGTTGAATCATTTAACATTTTATTTTATATAGTTATTTATTACTTCACGTTTGCCCCACACTCTCTGCTAAACTAATATAACCAGCATGCATCGAAAGTTTCCACAACACCTAGAAAATCCCAAGCAATCTTTGTCACTTTTCCCACTTTCAGAACCCGACATAAGCCTCATCGATCTGTACCATAGCCTATGGCTAGCCCCAAGGCTCGCGCCAAGGCTTAGACCTCATCTACCCCAAGGTAGACATCCGGTCCAAGCTCCAGGCATCTCGCAAGGCTGACCCACTCCCTTCACACTCACTCATGTGCACAGCCTCAGGCATCGAAGTCCTTACACCCCCACCAAACTTCGACATCCCAATCCAATATCAAGTATTCGACCTCCTCAAGATGGTCCCATAGCCCTTCAAGAGCTATCCATCAAGAGTTATACAAGACAAACGAATCACTAGCATATGTAGTGTTAATTGAGTGTGTCCCCATCCCATATGGTGTTACATATTCTCCCTCGCAGGGATGGGCTCCCACGAGATCATCAAATAACCAGACTCTCTCGGCCCATTTGTAGAGTTCCTATCAGTCACCATATCTCAACATGCATCTAATGCATTAGTTATAATCATAACATCATAGAAAATAATTCATATGCCATATTATGCATACCATCATGAGAACATAACATCATTGTTATCAAAACATTATGAATAGTAGAAAATGCATGCTCATGCATTTCATAAATCTGCATGCAATAACCACATGCTTCACACCATGAAATATCATCATAAATTACAACATCAATGATAATCATGACATCAATAATAAAAGGAACCATATGTAAATATAGCCTCATATCATGAGAATCATACATAAGCAATCTAGACTAGTTGACACATTTGAAAAATAAATCTAGATGTCATTATTTGTTTCATGTTCATCAACTCATCATACTATTTTCCTTCATCCCTTAATTGTACCATCCATCCCTTTTTTAAGAAGCAACATCATTGAAACAAAGTTCAATACTAATTTTAAATGTGGACACAAATTGTTTCACAATCAATTATGTAATATCCAACTAACAAATTCCAAGCATTACCTTGAGTTAATGTTTGTGCATATTGTTTTTATCAGATAAAAGGCATAGTAGCCACATGGGTCTCAATTGATATTTCTAATCCTTTCATGCAAAAGGGGGTTATGCCAATTATGTTTGTATATCCATGAATTCACTAAACTCTACTCAAATATTTTTAGTCAACATTTATTATGCTAATTTAGCATTGTGCATTACAAACTACCATGATTAAGAATGCTAATCTTCAACATCATTATTCATTAAACTTTTCTTTGCCATAATTAAGATATCCCCTTACACTAAGTCAACATGCCATGATTCTTATAACATATACACTTATATGTTAAGACCTTTAAATCCATTTGTTATTCCATAGGGTAACTTTATCAATCTACATTGCTACTATTAGAATCATCTTAGAAACTTTCATTCATTTCTTAAAATTGTTCTCTTTATACTTAATATTATATCAGCTCATTCTAATAATATAATTATTCTCCTTCCAGTTTCGACTTCAATTTATGTGTACTATTGGAAAATTGTATTGTTGTTCTCTCAAATTGATCAAGTTCCTTATCATTCTTCCCCTCTTGAAGAGGCAACGTCCATGGAGAAGGGTTGAGCAATGAGCTAAACAGGAAAACTATTCATCAATCTTACTAAGGAAGCTTGTCACCCCTTCATTTCTCATACTAGAGATTAAAAATTTATTCTTATAATAGACTTCTTAAAATTCCGTATCTACTAACTTCATAGATGGAAACTTCCTTACCTTTTGAATTTAGAGAACTTATTATCATATTAGGTTTGAATTCTTATCTCTCACCAACAAAATAATCTTTATATCATCTCTTATTATTCTTTATAACATATATTTTATATTTAAATATAAATCATGATTTCCGTTTAATATATAAAAAGAGAAATAAAAATACACAAAAATATTCAATATTTAACGCAAAATGTTATAAATGTTATGAAAAAAACAAAAATATTTAATACAACTTTTTTAAACATTTATAAACATGTATAAAACTTCCCAAAAGAAAAGAAGTCATGCTCTATCAAGTTACCAACAAAACAAAACAAAACAAAAATATGTACTTTACCTTTAATACTTTTTGCTCTATAAAAAAAAGGTTCGTTAAAAAGAATTATATTGTTTCATTTTATTCTAATTTTTTAAATTAAATGCACTTTAATTATGTTTAATATTGATTTGAGTTTTTACTTTATTCCTCATTATTCAACCTCATGATCCCAAAAAAAAGCTTTGACAGAAAGAAGAAAAGAAAGAAATTAGTTTAACGTCCATAAGGCTAAAGATAGCCTATGGGACAGATTGCTTCTTCATCTGCTTGATATATTCTGCCCTTTTTCTGTGAAGCTTCACAATAAATGTTCCCATCTTCTCGACAAACCCCTCGCTAAATAGATAATCCCAAGAGCTAGCTGTCAGCATATCACATAACTTTCTTTGTTGTCTTTGAAAGCCTCACATTCTAAAATGAAATGCTTTTCTGTTTCCACTTTTTCGGAAGAACAAAAAACGCATAATCTTTCCTCCCACACTTTGTTTGGTCTTTTCTAGCGCCCTGTTTCACAACGAAGTTGATGAGAATTAGTCCTTAACTGAGCAATAAGAATTTTGGCCCTCCAAGAGATATTGGCCTCTATGTATGTTTTTGGTTGGTGACTATGAGTGGGATTAAACACTTCAATATAGAACGTTTTCTTTCTTCCTAGCTCCTTATCCCAAGTACACTTGTGGAACTTATCCATAACAAAAGCTTTTATCTCTTTCTTGTTTATGGGACACGTGTTCAAGCAAATACCCCATTTACGAAACCATTTGTTATTTTGTTGCATCCAAGATTTTTATGTTGCACAATGATGTATTTTCATGGTTTATATGATTAATTAGCGTGAACGTAAATATATAAAATTTATTTATAATATTTAAATATTGAATAATTTACAATGAAATATGATTACATTTTGCATACTTAAAATATCAATACGGTCGATCCCTCTTGGGACAAGGCACATTAATCTATGGTCGATGTTGTTTAATAGGTCCCTCGGCCATGGCTATTGCGGCCCTAGTACTCACATAATTTGGAATAACAACAGACTCTGACTCATCGTAGCAATGATTTTTCATGCAAATATACCCTAAGGAAAAACGCAAAAGAAGAAAGAAAAAAATCCTTGAAAAGGCCACCATGAATGACCCGTTGCTTTTTTTTCATTCGTTTTTTTTAACAGCAGATGACCTGATATCATTTCCTTACAACCGTGATTTAGGCGTAAATTTCATAACCAGTACATAGTGAGTGCACCAATTTCATTTTATTCATTTTGTCCTATATTATCCCATTTTTCTTAAAATTTCCTCCTTTCTTCCAAATAGCAAAATTTTGTTCGGACTAATTAAGCCTTATGCTTTTCTCAACCCAAAACAAGCCTGGGAATACACACCTTCACAAAAGTTTAATTCTAGCATAAGATCGTAGCTAACAAGAGACTGAACAAAGATTATAATCCTTTATTTTTTTTATTAAATAAAAAGAATTATAATATATTTAGAATATGCATGTATCCACTTATCATGAATGTAAACAAAAGGTGTGTAAAGTTTATTTTTAATAGAATTATTCTTAAAAAATATATAATAGCATATTCAAGGTTAGGCATGCATACAATTACATGCAAACAAGAAGTGCCCAAAGTTTATAATAGCATATTCAAGATTATGCATGCAAACAAGAAGTGACCAAGGTTTATATTTAATGATTTAAATAAAGAAAGTTTATCTAATATATTAAAGGCAATGATATTTATTCAATAATTTATATATAATCATTATTGTAAAAAATAGAAGTGGTATTTATTTCTCAAATCTACATTGATTATATTCTCTTTGTCATTGCAACCAAAATTATTGATAAATTTAATTAAGTATTTTTCTCAAACTTTTACCTAGAGATCATTGAGTCGAAACCTGCTATGATACCATATGTAACAACCCTAACAACCCCAAGATTAAAATATACAACTAATTATATCAATCATGTGGTTAATAATCAACGTACAAATATTCAACTAATTAGCATATAATTTCCCGAAAACACAAGTAGAGACGACTTACCTGTAATGACGATATTCCTTACTTGTGACTCTGAAGTTGAATGCTATTTGAATCCCGCTAACCACAACAAAAATTTTGGGGACGACTCTCCACCCAACCGTAGGCTTAGTTGCACATAATCTTTCTACAGCTGGCTACCCGAGCACTCAATCAACGTACTACTGCAAGGGGATCCTTTGTCTCACAATACTTTTTTCCCAAGAGAATGGATCAAGAAATGGATGAATCTCATCCTCCTCATCGTCCATTAAATAGACCAAAAAATGCAAAGCGATCGGTATGCACACATTCCATGTATCATCATGCAACTTTTATTTCTTTATTTTAAGTTTTCCTTAATTTAATATTTCTCTTAATTTAACTCTTTCTTATTTTATTCCTTTTTACTTTTTGTTAACTTTACTTATTTTTACTATTTTAGTTTCTTTGTTATATCTTTTATTTGAACTCCAGTTTATATCTATTTATTATTTACATTTAATCTCTTATTATTTATTATTTATTTATTTTATTATTATATTTTTTGTATTACTTATTTTCTATATTATCTTTTTTTATTATTTTTTATTATAATTATTTTTCATTTACTATATATTTAATATTATTTTATTATTATACAGGATTATTATTATTAAGGCTTACAGATTCTTACAACTTTACATTTTCCGTTACTACTCATTTAAATACATATTCACTAACTTTTATCAGAATCCAGTTATTATTTACTATTTCTTTATAATTATTATTTCCTTTATTATTTTTAACTATTATTATATTTCTTTATTATTTATTTCTTCTTTACTTATGATTTATATATTTAATTATTATCAAAGAGATATGAACAGTCGGTGAAGGACGCGCTTTAAGGCGTCCATATGCAAAGGTCATCGGTTTAGTCTCCGGCTACCAAAAAATCCAGGCTGTTTCCGCTGGGCTCAGGCGGTGCTATCCCCGGGTGCTTGACGCTAGATCCCCTGAGTCGTGGCCTCTCAGCCACAGGGTAAGAGTGATTTTCAGGATTCACCCACTTATCAACAAAAAAAAATATTATTTATTTTATTATTATTATTATTATTACGGGCATTACAGAATCCCTTAACAGACTTTACAATTTTCCCATGTAACATACTCGTTTAAATACATAATTCACATCAACATTCTAACAATCAGAAGGACAGTAACTAAATAACAAACAATATTAAGCCATGGATCAACACGAAAACAACAGAAATTACCCAATGTGTTCTTCTATTAACTCATGGCAGTGAAATATATCAAAATAGCCCAATTCTGAATGGCTTTTTCTACACACCAGCCTATGGGAATCAAAGATACAATGTAATGCTCCAAACCCTAACAAACTCAGAATACCTAACTAAGAGTTCTCTAATGCACAACTAAAGTCAATACCTAACTAAGAGTTCTCTAATGCACAACTAAAGTCTAGAATCGAACAGAACAGAACCTGTTAAAATTGGCAACTAGGGCCCAATTCCACCTTAGGACAGCTCATATGATGGAGATTATTATTGCATTGGATTCCTCTTTCCGAGAGGTCTAATTTTGGTATAACGAACATCTCATTCTGATAAGTAGAAATGGAATTTTGAATTTATTCTCTCTCATGCACAAACTGTCAAGGTCGGCCTCAGTCAAATGTAAGCTCATAAGCCCAGCAGATGTGTGTCCTCACCCTCAACGAAGTGTATAAATAGGTGATACCTCTCCCCTCATTTGGACATCTCTCATCTCATCACATATCTCTCTCTCTCCTCTCTTGATTGGTTCATACAGCGTGGAGGCAACCTTCTCTACTTCGCATGTGTGAAAGGAGGACGAATTTCTGGGATTGTCTGTTGGCCGAATTTCAGGAAAACAGACCAGCATTGACCAGGGCCTATTTGACCTCCGTTGACTTCAATCTTGAGGGAAGAATTTCGATTTTTGGAGGCCGCACTCATTGGCACAGAAATAGAGATGATTGGGACAGTTTGACCGATTTGACTTCAGCGTTGACTTCAGATTTGACTGCAGAATTTACAGCTGAATTTTCTCTCTCCTATGACTGGTTGGACCGAACTGTTTTGGGCTGACTTTGGCCCTCTTGGAAGGCCGAATTTATCTAATATTGACCGAGCTGCGTGAAGGGCATTTTGGAGCTGCTTTGACCAGCGTTGACTTTCTGGTTAGGGCTGCAGTTGATTGTTGTTGACTTCTGATTTGACAGGACTGTTTTGGGCAAGCTAATTTGATATTTGTACTCTCTCTCTGCTGAAATATTGAAGAATAATAAGAAAATTTGATCAAAAGGTTTCCCCACATTGGGGTTTGTCCCTGGTATCCACCACATCTTGTGTCCTCTTGTCTTGGCTTGTCTTCTGCACATGTTTTTATGTTCTATCTGCATTTACTATCAATGTGTTTAAGTTAATGTGATTGCTACTGAATATAGAAATTGTCATTGGGTTGATAAAGAACATTGAAGTAAATTTTCTAAAGCATAGAACATACCATTGTTATCTAAAATTAATAGAACCCCTAGCCGAATTGGCTTTCCCTGATTTATACATCATTACATAATCAAAATCACTTAAGATTTTTTTCAATGAAAACAATTTACCTGTAGATATTTTGCGCTTTACCAGCAGATATTTTGGAACCTTTCGTGGATTCAAACTGGTCTTTTCCTGCCATGTCGTCTCTCTACAACCACGCTCTGACTGTCTACGTGGTTAGCCATGCTCGTTGCAGTCGCGCTCGCTTGCTTCTTCTGCGCGTTGCGTTCTGCCTCTCCTTTTCTGCGTGCAATCCCCAAAACTTCAAGATTGCCTCCAACATGAGGCCAGGCATGCATGTTTTAAAGTAATACCTCAAAAGGTTTCCACTGCTCCTAGAGATAGGTAGGGCAGTGATTTTCTAAAGAAGAGCTCCTCACTATTCTCAACTCAAAAAATAATGGTAAATCTCCTAAGATTGATGGTCTACCTTGTGAATTCTTCAAAGCAAAGAGGGACACAATTGGTGATGATCTTTATTGTATGTCCAAGAAGGCTATTTCCTTGGGTCCCCTTACAAATTCATTGAATCAAGGCCTAGTTATTGATCCTGAAGAATGCAACTAGAGACTCAATTAGGGATTGAAGGCCTACCACCCTTCTCAATTTTTCTTATAAGATATTGTTAAAGGCAGTAGCTCTCCACATTGACAAAGTAGCCTCCAAAATTGTCAGACAAGAACAGGCACACTTGGTTCAAGGAAGGTTTATTTTGGGTACAATGATCTTTGCATGGGAAGCAATGGAGTGGACCAGGGAGGTGTATCAGCAGCCCTTGTTTCTGAAAACTGATTTCGATAAAGCATATGATAGAATCAATTGGTCATTTATCACAGAGATGTTGCCTTGAGTTTGGGCCTAGATGTGCTGCCATGGTTAATACGTTATTCTCCAAGGGCTTGGCTTTTGTCTCAGTTAACAGTTCTTTATCTGTTCGCATTCCCCTTCATCGTTCAATTAGACAAAGGTTGCCCCCTTTTCCCCTACCTTTATGTGCCAGTAGTTGATGCTCTGGGCTACTTATTCAAGGAAGGAATAGAGGAATTTGTCTCCCAGATGGTTTAGAGATGGACCACGGTGAATGGCCACTTTGCAAAAGACTCTTCTTTCAGTTCAGGTGGACCAAAATTCAAAGGAGAATATGAGAGATTGTCAAGATCTCTTTTGTGTTAAAACGGAAGCAGGCATCAATGAGCAGAAGGCTAATTTTTTGCCAATTGACCTTCACAACCCCCAGATTGGATCCCTTTTGTTCAACCAGACTGGAGTAACTGTGCATTATTTAGGAATATCATACAACAAGAGCCTTCGGCCCATTTCCATTTGTGATTGCTGTCTTCAGAAGCTGAAAACCAAGCTCTATCTCTGACAGTTTAAGCACCTCCCCTTTGCAAGTAACTTGACTGTTGTATCGCAAATTCTTCAAGCTTTGCAAATACACTATGTATTAGTTTCCAAGCAAGACCTGGTTTAGACGATTTAAACAAATTTTCAAGTCCTTTTCGTGGTCCAAATATGGTGCGGAGATTGGTCTTCCGATGGTTCCTAGAGATAGTCATATTATGCCCCAGGGTATTGCCCCTTATTAATGTCTTCCAAGAAATCATTCTTGCTACTAAGTGGATGGTGAGATGTCTAGAGGGTGTTGCTCCATGGCAGGTCCTCTTGCGACACAGAATGCTCCAGCCAGTCATATGCTAAAGGTGTAAGGATCTTTTGGATAGTGTGATGTAATTTGGTCTCCTCATTTGTTCCACATCGCTACGTCTTTCATATGCCAGAGCATTTGGGAGGAATTAGAAGTCGATGCAGAGCTATTTAAGTGGAAATACTCAGGAAGCAGGTCAGGATGTGATGTGGCCTAGCACCCAATTTGGAGCTCGAAACAGTGACCATGGTTTCAAGCAAGCAGGTAAACCAAGAAAGGCAACTTTTTGTTGAAGGCATCTTTGGGGTTTTGAGGCTAGATCCTGGACAGAATGGAGAGTTTTGGCTCACTAGAAGGCCCTCCTTTCTTCTGACAAGCCAGTTATAAAAGATACTGCGGAATTGATTCCCTCTGAATACTTGTTCAAATTGAACAATGACATGTGGGGCCCTTTGTGGAGAGATTGGGGCTGGGTGTTTGGAAGACAGCTTCAACAGCATTGCTCCAAGAAACTTTACTCCCTGTTACATCAAAAGCATGTCCTGGCTCCAGTCCTTAACATCCATTGGACTGTCCCTGATCCTGAGGACAGATGGAATCGCAGGGTGCACAGTGTTTGGTTCATTCACCAGTCTTACAAGCTACAGGCCTCTCCCTAGCTAGTCATTTAGCAGGGCTGCCTTCCAAAGCTCGATTGGCAAAAACTGGAATCAGTGATGGACTTCGCCTGGCCTGGGGCTAAAAGATCCATTGGGAGCTGCAATTTTTGGTGACTCCAGATCTCTAGAGCTTTCTGCTTTCACGGGCCTTTGGCACCACCTTATAATTACAGCATTGTTTACTATTTGGAAGTGAAGGTGCAAGTATGTTTTCACTGATGAAGTCAGTTCAATCAAGTCTTTCTATTGTAACTCATGGGAAGAGGCATGTATGCAGGTTTTAGCTAAAGGTTTTCTTCTCATTAAGGAGGCTAGAAGTCTAGATGCTCCAGCATATCTGATTTTATTTCTGAGTTAGCAGTGCTGAGGAAGAGCATATAAGCTATCATTGTATATACCGTTCCACTTTTGCTCTCTTTTATAATCTGTGTTATTTTAAGACACTATTTTAGAAAATTTAAAATATATATTTTTCTTGTTTTTACCTGTTCCCTTATATTTACTCGCTTATGAACCTACTTCGTTCTTTGGGGTTCATTTACACTTGGGCACCACAAACATAACAGAAACTGGGCCCCTTGTAAGAACGCAGGTGCATCCAATGAAAGCTTGTACATAAACAGAGTACAGGGTTTGAAGACCCCATCCTGGGATTCAGAATCTTTGTGTCATTTTCACAAACCTTGTAACAGTTGACCAAGTAACATGGTAATTGTCCTTCATCTTGAAAATATTGGATGACCCCAATAAGATCTATCGGTATTCAGCTAACCCTTATAATTATAAAGAGAGCCAAATAAAAGGAAATACTGAATTAAAGTGTAAGATAATATACTGTGAACACCCCACTGCTAATTTAGCAATCAGAACTAACAGGACACTGTTGATTTGTACCAATCAGAAAGATTAGGACGTCTCATTTTGAATAAATGTGTTATTTAGAACAGAAAATGAAGGTTGTATTATGTTTACCTGTGAAGAGCAATCAGATTAGTTTGCCATTGCAAAAGAACAAAAAACTTAGAACTACTAACAAAAAGAGAAAGTAAAACAGAAAGAAATCAAATAACTCTCAGCATATAGAAAGACAGTTTAGCTTTAATTCATATTTGGATGCAGAAGAAAAATGTATGGAGACACAAGTTCACATACCTGAGGATTTATTTGATGACAAGTAAACTGGCAAATTGAGTGACATTTGACAATGAAGAAGGCATGCCGTATCCCATAGGTACTGTGCAGATTTCTCTTCATGTATGACAGTCTTAAAAGCTTCAATAGATGAACTCTTTCCCTCCATGTACATGAAATATTCAGTATCATCTGTGTTTATGGTTGCAGCTACACCAATCACAAAAGAACTCTCATTTTGCATTGGTAGGAGATACCTTCTTAATTTGGAACAGATATCTCCAGCCTTTATTGCATTGTCTCTGCCATTTGTATCACTTACAAATAATGCTCCAACGACTTTAAGTCCCCTGGGAAGCAATACTCGTAAATCATCTGTTACATCAAAAAATGCACAAACAAACAAACAAAGACAACATTGTTCAAGATATTTCATGGAAACTTGAAAGTACAGTATTCAAAGTATTTTTCTAGGGAACATATAACATTCACATGAGCATGATGGACATGTCTAAGAAAAACATAAAATAAGAAATACCTTTACACGCTAGCACTCTTCACAAACAGCTTTTAGAAACAAAAGGGTGCTCACTACATTGGCTATAAGCAAAAAAATAAGAATGAAACTTAGACTGTCTTTAATATTCATGTAGTGTGAATTCACTTGTCAATCAATTTCCTCATGCAACTATTCATATCATATACGCCACTAAAGTATGCACTATTTTCCAATGGTTTTTGGCGGGATAGTTCAGCAACTTTGAAAAGTTCCAAGAAGAAACTTATATTCATGACGGATGAGTGAATTGTATGCCTTGGAAAGATCTACCTTGGTTTATACAATATGCGAATAATCTGACTGAACTGTATGGCTTAGAAGGGTCTACCTTGGTTTATAAAATATTCTAATAATCATATTATACAAAGGGTTACCTCTCAACAGTCACGACTATTTCAGTTGGTAAACTTTGACTCGTTTAAACAATTGTTATTAATATTTCCTTAAGGTTAGTATTTCAAGGGAGAAGTGACAATGTATTTCCAAGGATCTCATCAATTCTCTTCCTAAAACTCAAAAAGTGAAATAACTAGATATTTGAGGTAGTTCATCCACTTATTAGACATAAATAAATAAAATTGCAAAATGCATTCCTCATTGGCCACAAGCAAAACAGCATTGCAACATCCTCACAAGAAAGGTATTTATCAGATTTTTGGTAACAAGAAAAAATATTAATAATACAAATGCCAAATCCACAGGTCATCCTCACAAGAAAGGTATTTATCAGATTTTGGGTAACAAGAAGCAATATTATTAATACATATGCCAAATCCACAGGTCATACAAGCAAAGATTCTTTTCAAAAATGGGGTAAACAAGTAATTTTCAGTAGTGCTGAATGGAGGTCATATTCAAAGCAATGATGCATTTATCATTATCGGGAATTTATCACTGGGTCCAAAATATAAATTATTGGCAATATCAAGGAAAATATTGTTGATTTTCTAGGGCACATACTAGAATTAAATTTTTCTTCAATACATAACTACTTCAATGATCAATTAAACATTAGTTTCACATTAAATTCAATATCATTTAGGCAGTTATACAGAAGAAAAACATCAACTAATAAGCTTGAAAGAGCAGTAAAGTAACCATGAAACAATGAGACAAGGGACAAAAAAATTAGGCCTGAGGCCAGGGCAAAACCCACAAGGGGAAAACCCAAAAATGCTTTCCTTATGAGAGAGAGAAAGTTCCAGATTCATCAATACAACAGAAATAACAATCACAGGATAATAGCCAAATCAATAACCGATATTATAATCAAGTGCCATGTCAAAAACCAAGTTCCTGAAATTTCGGCCCTCCCTAGAATTTCGGCCTCCTGAAATTTCGATCCTCCTGTAATTTTGTTGGATCAGAGATGCATGAGACAAATAAATTTATGTGTCCAAATCAGTGTTTTAAAACTCCGACTCGGCCGAGGGTCGACTCCGACTCGGTATCGACTCGGCCGGCTCAATTTCAATGACTCGGTCGTTGTAAAAAATACATTAATTATTTATTTTTTATAACAACACATAATTTTAAAGATTTTCATTCATGTTTCCAAACGCACAGCATTAGAATATAGATAAAAGACAATATATGATCAAAGTAGGCTCATGAATATATCCATTATATCAAAATGGCACCTAGTGCACTGTCCAATACATACACGATGATGATATAGAGATCAAAACAAAAACACATAACCAAGGAGGCTATAAATGGCCTCTACAACAAAAGTCTGTGACCAGTATTACTGGCTACTGCTAGAGTTGCCAACATCATCTGGCTCAGTGTTACTTGGGAGCAGAAGTGAAAGTGGGGAGCAAGAGTGAAAACGGGAGCGGGAGCGACATTTTCAGAAGCTCCCGGTTTGGGAGCGAATCCCAGAGAAGTTCGACAACCAATGTCACTAACATCAAGGTACATAGAGGGATTGGTGCTCTTGATTAAATACCCTAATACATGACAAAATTCAATGGAAACATTGCAATCCCCCAATCCTGAAATCCTGAAAAACTGATAAGTCTGCTGGATTTTGAATGAAATCTAAAATTCTACTTTCTCCATATGAAATCCAATGAGGCCGAAACCACTCTCAAACATCCTGAGTCATTTCATGGTAATGTTAAAAATTTAAGTAAAAGGATGAAAATGAAAATTAAGGAGAATGTCACTTTTACTTTAAGAATTTAACATTACCATGAAATTTGAATAGCATATCAATACTAGGAGAGGGGAATGGACCCCAAAGACCAAAAAACCAATTAATAAGACCATTTGGAGTCCCCCACACTCAGAAAAAACATAAAAAAATGCGTTTTTGGGGTTTACTGGCCGCATGAAGTGACTCGGCCGAGCTGATACGGACTCGGCCGACCGAACCAGTTCGACGGCCGAGTCGCAAATTTTTTTACTAGCTCGGACCAACTCGGCTGAGTCAGTTTCGAGTCGACCGGCTTTTAAAACACTGGTCCAAATGAGGAGAAATGATCTCCTTTATATAGCCTTCAAGTGGGGGTCGAATGGATGCCTCTTAGAGGCCCAACCGACTTAAAACATCATTTGGCCAACTTGAAATAAATTTGGAGTCAAATTTAAAAATTCAAATTTCCCATTTCTTTCCCAAGATGAAAATACCAACCATGGTTACCATTTTTTCAACACTCCCTCTTAGCCAGGGAGGTACTTTTCATTCTCTCTCTCAAGATCAATTTTCTCGGCCAATCATAGGTCTCAAAGCCCACGGCCTAAGGAAGAGATCACAAATACAAATCTCTCTCTCTAGATCAATCTCCTCAGCCAATCATAGGTCTCACAGCCCACAGCCTAAGGGAGAGATCATCAATTTTATCATAAGGAAAGATACATAGCATCCAAATCATCTCAATGCATTTCCCCGACCACAAGATCTCACAGCACACAGCCTAAGGGAGGAATTACCAAGTCAATGCATCTCTCGGACCATAAGGTCTCACAACACACAGCCTACAAGAGGAATCATCAAATCAATACATCTCCTGGACCATAAGTTCTTACAACACACAGCCTATAGGAGGAATCATCAAATCAATACATATCTCGGACCACAAGGTGTCACAACACACAGCCTACAGGAGAAATCATCAATGCACCTCCCGAACCACAAGGTCTCGTAGCACACAGCCTACAAAAGTGACAATCTTCCGACCAATCCATTGGTCTCACAACCGCAGCCTAAGGAAGATTTAGGATGTTATGTAATCAATGCTCTCTCTCCAAAAGGATTTTCATTCATTCCAATTTCTTCACATAAACATCAGTAACCAGCTCAACATCATAAATGTAGCCATGGTGGATCTTAACATTTCAGCAAACAACAACATTCAGTTGTTCATCCAGCTTCAGCCAGGGCTTCTCTCAGAAGCAAACATCAGCAGCTATCAGTAGACAATAATAGACTTCAACAGTGGCTTCTCACAGAAGCAATCACCAGCAACCACAGAAGCGAATATCAGTATTCATAGTCGAATCCAGCAGATAATAAATGGCTTCTCTCAGAAGCAGGCACCAACGGACCACAATTGAATCAGTAAGTAATAAGTGGCTTCTCACGGAAGCAGGCATCAACAACCATAGTAGAATCCGACAGACCATAATTGAATCCAGCAGATAACAATAGACTTCAGTGGAGACAAAAATCATCAGATATATCAACAAACCAATCAGAGAATCAACCAAGTCAATATCAAAGTCTTGCAGCTTCTTCAAATCATTCATCAAGGAGATGTCGATGGACCTACAGTCCATTGTGCCAAAGATATCACCAAGCTCATGTCTTTACAAAAGCAACTCCTTCTTACACAGAAGTCCTCTACATAGCAGAAAAGTTATCGGCTCATCTTTAGCATATCTAGATCGGTGTCGATCTTAAAAACTTCTAGCCATCTTCATAGAAATGTGCTTCAATCAAGTTGAGTTTGTCTGCTCCCTCTAAGTACAGGGCCTATCTCGAGTCTTCTTGTCATATTGTTCTTCCATCATTTCCAACGATTGCCATACCTTGGCAGTCTCCATTATGTACCTGCAATCCTCACTATGAGGCCATGGAAGAACAAGAACAACCAAGCAAGCCAAGAGACTCATAATGAAACAATCAAGATAATACTTATCTTTAGAGAGTGATTAACTCCCTCTTGATCATAACCTTCTCAGATCTAGTCAACCTTGTCCACATCATTAAGGAGTTAACTTCATTTATACCTATGTTGCAAGAAACGTTGCCCCTAGGTTCGTTTCAGCCAAGAAACGAAACGGAAACGTGGAAACGCGTACCTTATGGCCTGGAAATGAGTTTCCAGCCTGGGGAAACGTGGCCAGTACGGTCAGAAACGAGTTTCTAGGCCGTACGACAGAGTTTCCACTTCATATTGCGATTTTTCTTCTATTTGTTTTTGTTTTTTTAGTTCTAACTTTTTATTGGGCGAATAAAATATCTTGTGGATGCTTCTAGATGCCTCTCTCAAGATATAAAAAGACTCTCGCCTCATTCCCTCATCACACAATTGAGCAAGTCATTTCTCTTGGAGACAGACGATTTTAGCAAAGAAGAAAAGAGGAAGAGAGCAGTGGTCTTTTGTCTTTATAGTTCTTGTAGCCTCATAGTCTTTATAGTACTTGCAGCCTCATATATATAATAAAGGCTGATTTTGAGATTTGGATATATAATAAAGGTTGATTTTGGAAATTCTGATATTGCTATTTTCATTATGTGATCATTCATGAGTAAATGTGTTGTAAATTTAATCATAATGTTTAAACTTTAAATGTAATAAATTATAATGTATCATGTATGCTTTATGATTGCACCTATGTTGCAGGGAATGTGGGGCAGGGGTGCGTTTCCACACGGAAACGAGTACGAAACGCTGAAACGCATTTGGTACGGCCATGAAACGCGTTTCCGACCGTACTATCATGTTTCACAAAACTGAAACGTGGCCAGTACAGCCGGAAACGCGTTTCATGGCCGTACGACCCACATTTCAGCATTTACTTGTGTTTTTTATCTTTTTTTAATTTGTTTTTTAATTTATTCCTAGGTTATCCTAGTGACTTCTAGCTACTTCTAGATGCCTGTCTAAAGTTATAAAAGTGAGCTTTGTCTCATTCTCTCATCACACTATTCAGCAAGTCGTTTCTCTTGGAGACTGGCGATTTTAGCAAAGGAGAAGAGAGGAAGAGAGCAGTTGTTTCAGCTAGGGTGTTTTGAGCAGTAAGCAAAGTAGATTTCAACAGCAAGAGCAAGTGATTTCAGCAGCAAGAGAAAGAGATTTCAGCAGCAGCAGATTTGGCTCAACTACAACCATATTTCTCTTCTCTTTTCTGGCATTTTTAGGTTGCTTTAGCTACAGAAAATTAATTTGGGCAAGCAACATTCATTTTGATAGTTTGTTCCTACTATTTCTTCAATTTTTCTAGGGTTTATGCTGCCAAAAATATGAAAAACGTTTTTTATTTACAGATTTGTTTTTTTAATTTATTTTTGCAGCAGATTTGGCTCAGCTACAGCCATATCTCTCTTCTCTTTTCTGGTATTTTGGGGTAGCTTCAGTGTAAAGTTTTGTAGATGTTCTATGCTAAGAGCAATTTCACTTTTCACACAGCAATCATACAAGTAGTTAAGCAAAATGCAAATAGAACATATAAGCAGATCTTTCAGAAGACAAATCAGAAACAGGAAAAATGTGTGTGTTCGTTTTGGCGGTCAACAGGATGCTTCAACCAGCAAAGTCTCCTTTGGTCAGCCAGCCCAGATGTGTCACAACAACCCTCCAATCAGTAGATGATTCAACCCAAGTTAATTCTACAAAAGTCAACGCTGTCCTGAAAAGTCAACGCAGGGGCAGCAAGCCAAAAGTCAACGCAGCAGCAAAATGGTCAACCCTTTGACCTCGATTTTTGTGCCAGATAGTACGGCCTTCAAAAATCAAACTTTCCACCAATTTTCAGCTTG
>APFE030358516.1:0-38889 GCA_000404065.3 Pinus taeda | reverse complement strand
GGGGGGGGGGGGGGGGGGGGGGGGGGGGGGGGGGGGCGAATGTTGGACAACCTAATCCTCAATGGGTTAGTGTGGGAGCCGAATAGACAAAAGGAGTCCAAGAGGCTTTGGGATGTGGAACCCAACGGTCAAACCATGTACTATAAATGTATATCATTTGTTAATAAAAATGTATTCTCATGTTTTATCTTTCAGATTATGTTGTTGCCATGTGTTTTTAACAAGGCTTCTGTTAAATCTAGACCCACTTCCTGGGCGTCCTAACAGTCTTTGTTTCAAATTTGATTGGAAAAATTAGTTCTTTACCGAACACAAACTGGTAGGGAGAGTATCAAGTATTATTCCTCCAAGTCATACGATGGACCCACAAGGCCTCTGGTAGTCTAGTAGCCCAATCTCGCAGGTGTGTTGAGACTATCTTAGTCAAAATTGCTTCTATAACCTTGTTGGTGCTTTCGACCTGCCCGTTCACCTGCGGGTGATACAAAGAAGTGATCTTGTGCGTGATATGATGGTTTCTAAGAGTGGCAATAATCTTGAGCCCTGTGAATTGCTTTCCCCCATCTGTGATCATTTCTCGCAGTAATCCATACCACACAAATAGCCCAAAAAGGAAATTAATCATAGCTTCCTCTGTGGCTCTTAATAAATCTATTGTTTCCACCCATTTTGTTACATAATCTGTGGCTACCAATATGTAGGTCTTCTAATTGGATGGAAGATGGAATGGAGCTACAAAGTCTAATGCCTAATGCTCGAAGGGTTTTATGACAAATTGTGGTTGCAGAGGAATTTCATCAGATTGGCTAGGTTGGCCCATCCTTTGGCAACTGTCGCAAGCTTGGGCATATTTTTTAACATCCCTAAAAATAGTGGGCCAATAATAGCCCATTTGTAATACCTTATGTCCTATCCTTCGGTCTGCGAAATGTCTCCAATAGGGTTCGTCATGGAAAGCCTTCAGAATATCATGGATTTCATCCTCTCAGATACATCTGCATATACACATGTCGGTCCTTGTATGAAAAGGATATTCGCCTATCCAGGAGAACCGGGTGCTGCACTGAACAATCATTTTTCTTTCTCTTGTCATTAAATGTTTAAGTAGCTTCCCTACTACTAGATAATTTGCCACATGCACCATGGCATCTTAACTACCACGACAAATAGGTGTTCATCTGGGAATTGGTCATCTACCGCTAGTGGATCATTAACCTTCGGGATTCAAGATAGAAACTCAGCAACTGGATTTTCCTTCCATGGATGATCTTTGATAGTAATGTTGAACTCCTGCAAAATCAATAGCCATCATGTTACTCGACCATTTGTAATTGGTTTATTAGCTAGATACTGAATGGTAGAGTGATCAGTGTACACAAAGACTTGGTAGCTGTAGAAATTTTGAATAATATGACACATATTCACAGAGATTACCCCGATTATAGACTATTGCGAAATACATGCATAATACATAACCTCCTCTACGTTGATAATCAATTTACAGAAGCAGAAACAATAACATGCGCACATAGAAGCATCAATCACACATATCAACACAATATTTTCCCGGGGAAAGCATCTCACTAAAAACTCCAACTATCTGTATATTATATTGATTGAGAACATGTAACAATACATAGTACAATACTTCTCACAAGTACTTAGTACTATCTCCACCTGTTACACACAATACAACTCAGATCTGATCTCAAAATCTCCTCCGCTGCTTGCATGCCTCCACTGCACAATACCTGCATGAGAATAGATGATAATGGCTCAAGAAAACTCGTATTTACTTGGCAAAATCACGTGAGCACAAGCTACAATTTTGCTTGGCCTCATTGGCATTACTCAATCCATTGCATGTGAAAATCTCATGCACAACTGATAGTCACAACTCACCCTTTTACTTACCTCTAACACCTGTCTCCACTGAACTGTCCATGCACTGAGTTAACTGATGTATTCTTCAGTTGCATTATGAGTTAATAATTAGTGAATTAATTAATAAATAATTCACACAACTCATCACTTAGTCTATTGGCTAGTTAGACTAAATACAACTAGTTCAACTAAGTCAAACTGAACACAACTCCATTAACTGCTCATCTAACTCCACAGAACTCAAGCACTTGAGTTCTAACTGAAGTCCTTCATGCAATAGCTCAGTCAACCCATAGGTAACCACATGATTCCTTTAGGCAGTTGCATGTGCCACATCTGTATCTCCAACTGAAGTGCTCCAAGAGAATAAGATAAAGTTTAGAGTCCAAATATTACTAAGGGCTAATAATATTTGACTGTTTCTATTTTTACCTGACAGTCTAAAAATAGACTCTGATCACACCGCTGTGATCCAAAAAATATAAGTCCATCTATTTTTCCCAACATGACCAATCATCCATAAACAACAACCTACAACTCATAGACCATGATCCATATGTCTAAAAATAGACATAGTCTAAAAATAGACTTTGCACCAAAACTTGCCTGCGCGACCACTTAGTGAAGGCGACTCCTTTCCACTAAGCTCCATCATCTTGTTGCATTCTCAACAAGCATTTCTTGTTGCACACTTTTCAACATATTTTGGGCAAATTCAATACTAAAAGCATGCAAATATGTGAGTAGAGGCAAACATGAGAATGATATCAAAAGCAATGAAAATGGATCAGATGAAAAGAATGTAGAAACCCAAACAATCTTTTGGGAAAGCTCAATACTAAAAGTATGCAAATATGTGAGTAGAGGTAGACATGGTAATGATATCAAAAGGAACGAAAACAATGAAACATTGAATCATATATCATGTAACCTAAAAATAAACTAATTGTAAGAAGAAGGTAATTAAGGAGAAAAACAAGTAATGAACAAGATCCTATTTGAATCAAAGTGTCAAAAAGGCTTTCATATGTATCTTATGATGTAATTCATATATCTATGCAGGTTTCCATTTTTGTGGATGCTCTTGCATTGTCGGATCTAGAGTTCTTGTCTCAAAGAAAAAGTATAAATATTGTTCAGATCTTGGTACTTAGAGACTTAATGAAACTAAACAATATTGACAAACATGAGGCTAAACAATTTAATTTAAACAACAATTTATAAAAATGAACTAAACCATATCCACATCTTAACCAGAAAGATCACTTTGTTTAGTTGAAATTCCTAGGATGTCTGTGAGCATCTCCAAAAGTGTCAGACTTTACAATTTTCAACATTTAAGGATTAAATTTAATTGAAAAAACATTAAGCCAATGCACTTTATAACTAGGTCCAAGAACACATCTAAGGATACCCTCAGTAGCCAAACAACTTGTAAAATTACGATGTCTTCCCAATCCAAACCTAGGATGTCTGTGGTCACTATGAATAACAATAATGACAAACATGATGCTAAACAAATTAATTCAGACAAAAATAACTACTAGATCAACATCTTAACCAGAAAAGGAACCAGGATAGCGCCAAAGAAAACAAGTAATGCAGAAGTGTATGGAGCATTACAGTCAACAATAAGTAGAGGGGTCTTCTCATAGCACCAAAAGAAGGTGGAAACCGACAACAGTTTCACAAGTACAAAAATAGTCATGGTATTTTAAGTGTAAAAAGAAGTTATGAAAACAACAATCGTTGATAATTTTGAAGACATACAACAAATTCATTTTATAGATCTGATTTTTCAAGGATACTAACATACATGTTGATAATTGCCTATAATAAAGCAAAAATATTTTTGGCTTGTATGAAAGCGTAATTTTCAAATATTCTTAATCAAATGGATGCAATAATTCTGCAGGTTGTTTCATCTATGGCAAGAGTTATTTATGTTGCTCGTACAAGGAGAAGTGGTAGGAGAGTGACAAGGGGTGCCCAGCTACGATGCCCTTCGTCAAGTGAGGATAGGATAGTTGATGTGAATATCAACAATGCCCCAAGAAATGTTGTTGAGGATGACCATGTGACTGAAGCTGATGTTGTCACACCATCACCAACAGATCCACCGTCAACAACAGTCCAAGGGGCAAGTTCAACTAGAAAGATCAATGCTATAAGAGGTTGGAAAAAAGAAGAAATTTTAGTTGCAATTGATGACATAGAGTTTAATGGATATTCAGTTTGAGCATCTGCAAAAAAAACATGGTATTCCTCCCTCATCAATACATTATTGGATAAATGGACTGACTCACACAAAACATACAGGGCCTCTTACAATTATGACTGGAGAGGAGGAAGTCGAGGTGGTTGAATCGTGTAAAGAGATGGCCTAATTGGGACATGGGCTAGAGTTGATACAACTCAAATCCACAATTGCTCAAATTTGTCAAGGGAGGAAAAACCCATTCAAATATGGGTTTCCTGGTAAATAATGGTGGTTTGTGTTTAAAAAAAGGCATCCAGACCTTGTATTGCATACAACTAAGGGCCTTGCTAGAGACAGAGCATTAACTTTACACCCTGTAGTTGTATGTAAGTTCTATGAAAATCTCTCTGGTGCTTACGATAAACATTCTTATGGTGAAAACCATATATGGAACTGTGATGAAACAGGTTTATAGGTAGGAAGGAATTGTGGCATGCGGGTAATTGCCAAGAGAGTGAATTGAAATGTGCCAAAGATGTTTCCTAAGATTAGGGAGTGGATAACTATTTTATGTTGTGTCAATGCAATTTGTACTTCAATCCCAGGATTTTATCTATTCAAAGGTAAAACTCAACTGAAAAACTATATACAAAACTATGAACCAAGTGCATGCATGGCTGCACATCCCCATGCATGGATGACTAAAGAATCTTTTTAAAATTGGCTTTGTCACTTTGCTGAATCTGTACTAGGTGGTGTCTCACCTAATAACAAACATCTATTGATATTAGATGGCCATGGAAGCCACATGGTTGTACAAACAATTGAGGAGGAACACAATTTGGGTATCGACCTGTTCACATTGCCTGCTCATGACACTCACATATTGCAACCCCTTGATGTTAATGTGTTTGGATCTAGCAAGAACTATTTCAAGTCAGGGTGTGTTGCATGGATGGCAAAGAATCCAGGGGTTGAGGTGAAAAGGTTCGAGCTAGAAGAGCTTGCAAGTAAAGCGTTTAAAAGGGCTTTGACATCATCAAATATCAAGGCTAGCTTTAGGAAGACAAGAATCTGGCCATTGAATTATGGTTCTCTTATGCATGATATTGGTTGTACCTAGGCATTTCATGTGGATGTTCAGGAAGAAGGGCATGTCCAAGCAGGTGTTGAAGTGCAAGAAGTAGATGAATAGGATGATGTGGTTGCAACTGGTAATATGATTTCCCTCTCTCAAGGACACCTATATGGTGAAGATGATGAAAATGTATGTGAAACACAATATAATCATGAACAAATTCACAGTGAGATTAAGGTCGTTCTACCAACTCAAGAACATGAAACTTCTGTTGTTGATATTGTTAATGACATTGTTGAACATGTAGTTGACAATGACCAATTGATATTTCCAAGCCAAGTAACCTCACCATCATGGTTGGAAGAAGCCATGATTAATTTGAACGAACATAGTGTCTCAACAACAAATGAACAAAGCATGAAAATGCCTTCACAATCAGCACAATTGAACAATGAAATTGTTCATTTTTTTGTGGAAAATAGATCAATGGAAGAAGATGAAGCACATAATGAGGCAAAAAATGAAGATAACGATATAGTTCAATCAGTTGTCTCAGATATTGAAAGGGAAGTACCAAGCAATGACATACAGGTGGGAGGGGTGGAGAAGATACTTGGTCAGTTCCTAAAGCTACCCGTAGAGAGAGTATCAATGAAAAAAAGCAAGGTACACTAGGTAGTCTTCATTTGGGTCAAAGTTCGCAATTACTCACCTCATAATACTATATAAACCTATTAGTTGACTTTGAAAAAAAGACATTTGAAATGTGGGAATTAAAACAGAAAAAGAAGGATCTATCCAAGGAGAAGAAGGCAACAAGGATTGTTGCAGCACAACGTCGAGCAGATGAAAGGCTTGAAAGAGATAAAGCAACGAAAGAGAAGGACCAACAAAAACAAATGGAAAGACAGGAAAATGAATCAATAAAGGCACAACAAATGCTTGAAAAGGAACAAGGGATGATCAATATGGTTGACAACGATGCAAGCATAGCTGATGAAACCAGGATTATGTCAAACACATTAGAAAATATTGCAGATAATACACCATTATTCAAAGACCTCATAAACATTCAAGTGCCTCACTATCAAAATGAGGGTTTACCCACTTTCCTTATTCCTACTAGAGGAGGTGTCAATTCTATGTATGCTCATCGCACACCTCCACTTAATGCAGGGGTTAGCAGTGCAAATGTGAGGTATGGGTACTCATTACTCCATGGTTGGAAGGTGCAAATTGGACTCAATCATATGGAAGAAATCAACCATTTCCTAATCAACCCTTTTTAGGTAGGCCAACCTACCTGGCTCAAGCAGGTAACTTAGGGTGTTTTGGCACTCAAGATTCTCGAGGCCATAAAGAATAGGGGTGTCATATGTTTTTGGTTGTAACCACATTATGATGTGGATTTTGGATGGATTGTCTCTTTTTCTTGTCACATAAAGATTTTGGCTTACAACCTAGGTTGGTTTATTTCATATTGTATGTGGCATTGTAACCAAAATCCATTTTAGAAGGAACATCTATAGTCTATTATAATGTAGAAATCTTACCTGAGAATGCAAATGGGATTTTTTGTTAAGCCTCTACACACCAAATGATTTACAACAAATTTATAACTGAGTTGTAAATATGATGAAAAACAAGTGAATAATGAAATCTTGAATAAGTCACTTATTTTAATATGAAAATTCCATAAAACAATGAACAACAAAAGTACCTAACCTCACACCACATATAAAAATTTGAAGAGAATAATCACTATTAAAAATGATAAGTTAGATATTTTTAAAGAAAAAATAATGGAAAAATATGGAATTATAATTGAATATCAGAAGACTAAAATTAAATTGCAAGGACAACTAGAAAATATATAGGGAAAATATAATTATAATTTTTTTCAACTCTAAATTTTGGGCCAAATTAAAATCCCTTAGAGTTAATGACTACAATGATCATGGAGAAAAACAAAAAATTGACAAAGAGCAATCTGCGCCAACAAGCTCAAAAATACTTGTAATGTAATTAAAAGAAGCATTGAACATTTTAGGAGTAAGTTCAATAATATGGGAAAATTTGTTATATCAACTTGTGGATTTATCTCTTTTTATAAATTGTAGCGCTTGAAATTCATTAATATAGAAACATTACATAGTTATTAGTTTCATATTCACAAAGAACCTAGCATTCCATGCATCAACAAATATGGAGAAAAAACAATAAAGAAGCTCCTCAAGATGGTAAATTACAAAAGGACAACTTAGATCCATCTGATATAACTCAAGAAGACAACACACTAAATCTAAGTAGAACCAAAAACTATGTCCAAAATGGCATAAAATCCAGATTTCTCCACAAACTAGATGCCACAAACGAATGAAAAAGCAATACACAAGTACATTCATTCCAACCCAAACATCTTTTAACTGTACATTCGTTTCAACCCAAACATTGAGTGCAACTACATCTTTTAACTGCAAGTGTTATAGAAGAGGGAATCAGAAAATGAATTTCACATATTAATGTAGTTACTGAATTTAAAGTATCTGTCTAAGAAGTTCGAATGTGAAATCTATGCATATTATCATAGACTCTATTCCAAACAATACATAAATGAATTAAAACACAATGCAAATGCGCCGGTCTGCTCACTATGAGCATCAAATTACCTTTACAAACCAATGTACTTCCAACTAAAACATAATAAAAATGGTTAATTCTCTCTTGACATTGAATCTCCCTTATAACCCAATTTACTTTGAATCCAAACACAATGTAAAGTTGCTCTTATCAGTCAATTTACCTCCACTTTTTCCAACTATGAACATTGACTTACTCTTATAAATGAATATACAATGGACATGGGCTGGTAGACCAGCCCACTATGAGCATCAGATTACCTTTATAAATAAATGCACTTCCAATTAAAACACAATACAAATGGGAAATGCACTCTCGGCATTGAATTTCCCTTATAAACCAATTTACTTGAATCCAAACACAATGCAAAGTTTCTCTTATAAATCAATTTGCCTCCAATTGGAAAACAATCAATTGCGTTGTCAACTATGGACATTGAATTACTCTTATAAATCAATATAGTACACATCAAATGCAATGCAAACACTTGACTTGATAGCAAAAAAAAATCCCATATTCATAACTTTACTTTTACGCAAATGTAGAGTAGAAAGATTTGTCCAAGTTGACAATGATTTTTCCATATTCATTGCTTTAACATAATGCAACAATACATAATTTCAGTCCTTCTACTGGCCACTACATATGATACCAAATTTTGGGACAAATTAAAATCCCTTAGAGTTAATGACTATAATGATAATGGAGAAAAACAAAATTGACAAAGAGGAATTCGCTCCAAAAAGCTCAAAAAACTTGTAATGTAATTAAAAGAAGAATTGAACATTTTAGGAATAAGTTCAATAATATGAGGGAAATGGTTATACCAACTTGTGGATTTTTCTCTTTTTATAAACTATAGCACTTGAAATTCATTAATATAGAAAAGTTACATAGTTATTAGTTTCATATTCACAAAGAACCTAGCACTCCATACATCAAAAAATATGTCAAAGAACCTAACATTCCATACATTAACAAATATGGAGACAGAGAAATAAAGAAGCTCCTCAAGATGGAAAGTTACAAAAGGACAACTTAGATCCATCTGATATAAACTCAAGAAGACAACATACTAAATCTGAACAAAACCAAAACCATTTCCAAAATGACATAAAATCCAGATTTCTGCACAAATGAGATGCCACAAAGGAATGAAACAACAATACACAAGTAAATTCGTTCCAACCCAAACATAATTTAACTGTACATTCATTCCAACCCAAACATTAAGTGCAATTACATCTTTTAACTGTAAGTGTTATACAAGAAGGAATCAGAAAATGAATTTCAAAGATTAATGCAATCACTGCTTTTAAAGTATCTGCCTAAGAAGTTTGAATGCGAAATCTCTGCATATTATCGCAAAATCTATTGCAAACAATACATAAATGAATTAAAACACAAAGCAAATAGGCTGGTCTTCCCACTATGAGCATTAAATTACCTTTATAAATCGATGTACTTCCAATTAAAACATAATACAAATGGGTAATGCACTCTTGACATTGAATTTCCCTTATAACCCAATTTACTTCAAATCCAAACACAATGCAAAGTTGCTCTTATAAATCAATTTACCTCCCAAAAAAACATTTGGCAATAAAACAGTCTTCCATCTCACACTGATTAGGTTGGGTAATTAGTTGTGTGATGTTTTTAGGACCTCCATTGGATACCATAGAAAGTAAACTCCACCATATACAATGTATAATTCCCAAGCTTCCAAATATAATCTGGAATGCACCAAATGACAACCTCCTACCAACAATGCTATGATAAACAACATAGGCAATACTATAGGCATTTGAGCATTTATCTGAAGTGTTGGTAAGGTAGTTGTTAGGTTATTTGGGACTTCAGGCCATGATCAAATCATACCAGGAGAGGAAAAGGAGTTGTAATGTGGTAGGCTGCAAGCCTTACAGTAAAGGATGGTTAACTTTCTAATCCCAGAAATTTAGCGAATTACTCCTTATCCAATTTCTTTGATGTAACAATTAATTTATGTGCGGAACCATTGAATAAAATATTTCCTCACTAGAAGAGGGAGGAAACTAACATGATACCCTTCAAAAAGGGTTTTAGGAAGCAAGGTCACCTATCCGGGATATGTACAAAGTTATTACCATGAAGAGAAATCCACGCTAAGGTGGATAAAATGCACACCAATTGGTATTGGGGAAACATTGAAGAATGTCATTGAGCGCTTGTAACAAACTCAAAGGGCCTGCTAAAACTCATGAGAGACCGATGATGTGTATAATTAATAGCCATAAAATCTATGGGGCACAAGTAAAAGGAAGAACAACATGGATTGCATCCATCTAGGATTGTCTTTTGTTCACCTGGTATCCATTCATAAGCATTCAAGAATAAAACAGAGCAAGCAGAAATTGCAACAGAGTAAGAAAAAATCACAAGAAGAGAAATCATAACCATAACATAGCAAGCAAAATCTAACAAAGAAAGAAGAAATCGTAACAGAGAAAGCAAAAATCAGAAGAAAATGCAGAAACCATGCAACAAGAGCTAATTTCCCAGCAGATTCAAGTGTTGAAAAACACAACAGTGCAACAAAATTACAAAAATCCCAACAACAATTTTAAGTGTTGAAAAACATAGTGGCTGGTAAGATTTAGAATCTTACTGGAGAGACGCAGAGGCCACCACTATGTCCAAACATCCACCAGAACTCGCCATACCTTTCAGCAACAACCACACAAATTACTTGCACAAATTACCTGCAACCAAAACTTGCAAACACATGAAAAAAATTAGCAGTTGGGCAAAAACCTACAAACAAATTACAAAAAATTCGAAAAAAAACCCGTGAATTTACAGATTTACCTTCATGGGCCTAGAACTGGTTAGAAATTTTCACTAGCTCCTTCCCAAACAACAGGCTGCAAGGATGAAACAACAACCAAGGTATTTGTAAACCCCCCAATGGTGCAAAGAGAACAACAACAACAACATTTGTAAACCCTTGTGTTATAGCTCTGATACCACTTGTTATAGATCTAACCCAGAAATATTATGATAATACAAACATACCCAGAAATAAAAAAATAGAATAGATATAAATACTTCTTTATTGATCAAACCCTTAAGGTAGGGAAACACCATAAATTCACTCCTTAAGGAAGTAGAACACTCCACAAGCCATATTCCTGTACATACAATAATCCTTCACACAATTCCTTCCCATCTCTCCATGTGGAGTCTCTAGCCTCTATATAGGCCTCATACATACAATACCATGGATCATTACCATAGTTCCCTCATACCATCGACGAATACCATGGTCCCATTACATTATTATTAACTACTTGTGGTCCCTTACATGATATGGGTTAACCACCTTATTTATTACTATGGCCCATCCCATTATTACATTATTACCTTGGGTGCCTCCCTTGGTACCCCATATTATCCCCCTAGGTATATAACACCCTGACGGTGTAGAACAAATAACAATAACAACAATGTTAAACCCCCCTCGAAACAGGTAAAGAAACAAAACCCTAAGCCCTGAACAAGAAACGAACAAACAATAATGCCAGACACAATTGAGAAACCACACCATAAACCATAAATGGTTAATGAACCACTGCAAGTAACCTCACCGGGGAGCAACTCCAGAATGACAGACAAGGTGAACAAGTATTGGAGCAGTCCCAATACATCATCAGTGGAGCACATCACCCACACACTGGACATGAACGAAACAACACAGGGCAAAGAATACAACCCACAAAACACGCGAAATGAAACACTAAATGACCACTGAGGTGGATAGGAGGGCGCACAAATAATGGCGTTCCTCCCCTAGGAGGGTGGGTGGTATTTATAGGCAAAATCAAGCAAATGGAAATTAATGGCATCCGTGGTAATGTATTCTGAAAATTTAGGGGCTATACGTGTTCGCACCGAAATAGAAATAAATGACGACCACTTAGTTAGTGAGCACATCGTAATGTCTTCAAAAGTCAAGCGCAAAGAGTTTGTGTCTGTCATGCTTTGCATGGAGTGGATGACACCACATATTCCACGAAATATTTCGATTATCTACACTCTTCCATTATGATTTTGTCGTAGTTTAAGGAGACCATACTTTTTCCCGGAAAACAATGGAAATTCTGACACAATTGTGAAAAAATATGGTAGAAAGTTTTGGAAAATTTGGTTATAACTGTCAATTTTGAAGTTTCTGAGTGCCATAAATGTTTTTTATATTGTTGAATCCATTTACACCTTAAGAACTATTCAAACACTTCTAAGATTATATTTCTTATAAAATTTTACTAAATTCTAACAAAAATTTATCCGTTCAAACATATTATAACCCCATTAGACAACCCCAATTCCAATCTGGTCACTTTCATTGTCATTTCGTAACTGTGAATTAAGCAGAATCGTCTTTGGTGATGGTGTAATATCCATCGATGGTTTGAGATTAAAGCTTCCAATCTGGTCACTTTCATTGTCATTTCGTAAAAGTGAATTAAGTAGAATCGTCTTTGGTGATGGTGTAATATTCATCGATGGTTTGAGATTAAAGCTTAAATTTATTTTAATTTCATATAAGAGGGGTTAAATTTATTGAGAAACGAAATTTTCAGAGTTTTATATTCTCAATCAATTTCACTTTCAAAACTTTATTGTTTTTCCATGTTTGATAAATATTAAATCGAAGAGATCTGATAGTAAAACTTAAAAAGAAATTTGATAAAACTTAAATGGAAGAAATTTGCATTTTCACAAATTTATGCCCTTTCTTATTTTGATAATAAAAATTTAAATCAAAGAAATTTGCGTTTATAATATTAAGAAATTCTATGAGATATATGGAATATTTCCATGTAAAGTGGTTCTATACTAAACGAGGCAAGCTGCGTGGCAGCTAGTCCCTGCCTTTAGCAAGCCAGCCAGCCATTTGTTTCATCGACCAGCGAGCCAGGAAAAGCCATTGTTTTCGCTTTGTTTCTGATTCCCTGCATGATTATCTGCCTAACAGAGATATGTAATAACGTAGATTCGGTAGCAAGCCAGCCAGCCGTTGTTTCGTCGACTAGCGAGCGAGAAAAAGCCATTGTTTTGCTTTGTTTCTGATTGCCTGCATGATTATCTGCCTAACATAGATATGTATAAGGTTCAAATTAACTGAACTTTAGTATTGAAACTATGTATAGAATCAGCGGTTTAAAAGAATGAACAAGCGTTCTAGATGGGGTTATATTACGATTCTAACACCGAGAAGAGACAAGAACCATTCCAATCATTGTATTAGATATATAAGAGATTACCATTGTAATTCTATGCAAATACAAAATTGCAAAGCATTTGAATAACAGTCAGTCTAAAACATGAATTAAAACATGAAGCGCTCAACACTCTTAATATATAGGAGTAGCAAATTAATGATACAATCCGAAGAATTGAAGTCATTTGGTAAAGAAAAATAGTTCGTTCATATTACGCAGGGTTTTTCCACGGAAGGGCGGCCTCATAAGACTTAATAGTTTCTGGGAGTTCCGCAAATGAATCTTGGCCTAACACCCAACTAAAACCACGAATCATGCTGGGTGATAGACCCAGCCAACCCAAAGCTTATAAACAAAATAAATAGCTTTTGAAAGATTACACTGAACCCAATGCCGACAAACAATTTATTACAATCCAGAGATCATTTAATAACATAAAGAAACAAGCTTAAGAATGATGTGAGTAAGAGCTATCAGTTTTGACTAGAAATTTAAAAGAAATGGCAAAATCCCTCTGCTAATACTAAACCCCCGGTGGAAATCATAGCTTGGACGATGCACTTTAGTTGGCAACCAAGCATGCCTGAAGTGCGGAAGGCTCGGCAAGCCAATCAGAAGACTCGAACCCCAACATCCATTCCAGATAAGGGAGGGAAACAAAACTCTCCAGAAGTTACCTAGGAAAGAAAAATAAGCAAATTTAGAACTGGAAACTTAATAGAGAAAGAAATAAGCTTAAACAATTAAATGCGTACTCTATACCACATTGTAGATGAGAAACATAGAATGACGATAATTTCCTTCCACCGTCCGATGTGAATGCTTCCAGGATTGTCGTAGGGGGTCATACCAAGGCCAAGATGGCCAGTTGTGCTAGGGACTATAGTAATCGATTTTAGTCCCTAGCATTACTTTGACACGATAATCAATAAATATATTTTAATTTAAAGCAAAGTTTTTTGAAATGACACATCAACCAATACAATATTTTTTATTTTAACTAAAGTTTCATGAAGTCTGTTATGCTTTTAACCAATCAACGAAATCTTCTTCTTATTTGGCCTCAAACTGAGGTATATAGACTCAAAAGTTAGGAAAAAGTTGGGAGAAGTACAAGTAATTAAAACAACTTGACACCTACATGAAGTAATGTTATCTTTGCCTTAGCATTAATTTGCAACATTTAATGTTAAGAAAACTTATGGCGTATCTTCTTTGAATGCGAAAGTATATTTTTGTTAACAATTAGACACATGTTATGCCATATATTGCCTATGTGTCAATCTTGATAATTGACACATCTCTGGCATAGGTGTCAATCTGGATAATTGCATGGCTCAATGTGTCGGCGTTGGCGTTGTGGTTTGAATGTTAGTCTTCCACATCGGAAGGGCTCACACTGGAAGGGCTTACTCTAGAATTGGAGTGCACTGATAAAACCTTCGTTTCCTAGTTAGCGGTAGCGTTCTTGGTTTGGATGGTCGAATGAACCTTCTTGGTGAATGGTGGCTAGCATTAGCGTTCTTGGTTTGGTTGGTTGAACGAACATTCTTGGTGATCGTTCCAAAATGGTGAGCAACATTTCATTGAACATTTCGTTATTCAATGAACGGAATGAGATGTTCAGATTTGGTGTGCATCCTCCTCAACTCTGTCTGAAATCTCCTCCGCAGTGTGTTTGCATCACAATATACAGGTAAATTTACTATTATTTTTTTAATACATTTTTAAAATCTCCTCCTCAGCCTATTTGCATCACCATATACAGGGAAATTTACTATTATTTTTTTAATAAATTTTACTATTGTTTTCTTTGTAATTTACAATATTTTACAATCTTCTAACATGCACTTTTTTCATTTTTAAAATGAAAAATTGATAATATCATACCACTTCAATTAGATTTCTAAAACATGGGAATGAATAGAACCGAAAGGTGCTTTCCCTTGCTTGTAAACCCCGGCCTGTGTAGAAGATAGGTCTGTTGGCATCTGTAGCCGCCGCGGTCACTATATTTACCCTAATCACCAACCAGAAATCAGGAGTGATGAGCCTTTTGATGATCCATAGTAGGTGGTCCTGAATCTGCACCTTAATCAATCAACGGCCACAACCTTCTAATTGTTTTAGCTTTAGGCTGAACACGCTCATGCTTATGCTGAGGATCTGCATTTTTGGGCTTCACTGCCCTCAGAGAAGCCATGAGAACCGACAACTCATCTTTTATCTCGAAATCTCTCTGCTTCTTCTCCCTATTATTATTATTCTCCACAGGTCTCAGGATCGAAATCTCGGCAGCGCCCCCGCCACTGTTTTTCTTCGGGATTCCCTCTGTGGGTTTTATCACAACAGGAACCCATTCCTTATTCCAATAAGAGAATCTTATCAGGGCCTCTGGCACACCAGTTTTGTCCGATATATATTTTCTTCTGTCAGAGAGTTGGGCATACACATTCTCGAACTTGTCAAGCCCTCTGGTAGAATAAGGATTCCAACCCTTGCCGTGTCTCTGTCGCGATATGGACCTCGGAGAGACAACGATTTCTTCTGCTTCGCCTTCCACTGATATCCTTCCACAACGCATGGATCTCTCGTCCTTGTGATCTCACACCCAAGAAAACACGAAAAACCAAATCAAAATACTGTTGAATTTACCCGTTCCAGTCTTATCTGCCCTCTGAGATTTTGAATAGGAATGCGAAGCAAAGTTTATGAGAATTTTCAAACAATTCTATCGCAAATGATGAATGAATTGTGGATTGGAAGCGAGATCTATGTGTCTCTTTATGAGAGAAATAGAAAAGACTAACTTTGGTGGAGGGCTCGACCACGGAAGAAAGAAAGGAAAGTGCAGAGAGAGAGGGACTTTGCTGCATGACGAGCACGTTGGTAGCCATGGGTCACCTACTCCACTAGGCAGATCTTTAAGGCTCGAAGGCCATGAAGTTGAAACTGGTGCACCTGCATTGGGTTGTTAGATTATCGTGATGTCTCCTGTATTGACATGTTAGCATACATATTACCATGATACGATGTTAAGTGGCATGGTTTACGCCGTACATGTTATGTTATGGAGGAGGTGAGGCATGTGGCCCTCATGGGAGGGCCCACACGATCCATAAACGTCTTTTTATTTTTATTTTTTCAAGCACGTTAATGACTTTGTGAAGCTTGCTATAATGAAGTTCTTCAGATAGATCCAATGGCAGCTGATGGTCTTGTAAACAGAGGAAACACTCTCAAAGAGATTGGTCGTGTTAGCGAAGAAATTCAGGATTATAGGGGGGCATCATCAGGAGGCAAATCAAGGTTCACATTCTTGATACACATGTTTATTTTATTTGAAACCGGTTTTTATCTAAAATTATTCCTGTTTTCAGGAATTTGACATGTATTTTTTGTTCCATTTGTAGCTTTCTGTTCTCCCTAGTGTGCAACCATTTCATGCGATTGCTTATCCAATTGATCCTGTACTTGCATTAGACATCAGGTATGTGTGATCCAGATCAGATTATGCAACTTGTATGATTTACAATTCAATAATGATTATGATTCATATCTGTTTTTTCACAGCTGCAAGTATGCGGAACATTGTACCCTAATTGCATCTCGTTTTGGGCTTCCACCTTTCAACTATCCACCTCCTATTCCTGTCAAGAGTGAAAGTGGAAGTGGCAGACTTAGAGTGGGGTATGCTGTACATTCCTTTCCTTTACAGTTAACATTTGTCCTTTTAACTTGTTACAACGTTTTTGTTAACTCTGGATGCACAATTGGTTTCATTTTTAGGTACGTGAGCAGTGATTTTGGTAACCATCCACTTTCCCATCTAATGGGATCTGTATTTGGGGCAGCCATACCATACAATTAAGATTTAAGATAGTATTTAATGCCCATCGCTAAGTCATGCGAATGACTGTCAATATGTATTCTCAAATGCTCAGAGATTTAAGGACTGTAATAAACATGAATTTTATTGAAATATAACGTGGTTAGAGAAAGAAAATGAAACGTGGCATGCTCTTGCCATAATGCTGCTCATACGTGGCATGGATTTTAGTTAGGTTTCTGTGTAATCAGTGTGTTTTCAGCCACTTGTCGTAATGTTGCTCATACGTGGCGTGGCTTTTTAGTTCGGGGGCGTTGCGAGTTTGCAAACGAGTTATTCAGGAAGGGCCAAAAGCATATGCTCCCTCATATCCAGAGAAGAAAACCCTCCACATCCTCGGCGCAGATGGAATATGGTAACTTCTCATTATTCCCACCTATTTCACCGACACAACACTCTGACATTTCTACAATGGCCACTTCTCTTGCCAAGGAGAGTGAGGCATTAAAGAAAAAATATTCCTTGCTATTATCAGAGATTGCCCACCTGAAGAGTATATGTAGAAGAGACATCACTGTTATTTCTGCGTAATCAGCTTGCTTTTAGCCACTTGTCATAATGCTGCTCATACGTGGCGTGGATTTTTAGTTAGGATTTCTGTGTAATCAGCTTGTTTTCAGCCACTTGCCGTAATGCTGCTCATAAGTGGCGTGGCTTTTTAGTTCGGGGGCATTGCGAGTTTGCGAACGAGTTATTCAGGAAGGGCCAGGAGCATCTGCTGCATTTCTACAACGGCCACTTCTCATGCCGAGGAGAGTGAGACATTAAAGAAAAAAATTCCTTGCTCTTATCAGAGATTGCCCACCTGAAGAGTATGTGCAACAGAGACATCATGCTCTTTATTCTACAAAATAGCAGGGATACTCCTCCGGCCGATGTGGACAGAAGTATCCACAACGTGAGTCCCTGTAGTTCCACTGAAGATGTTGCCAAGGAGATCAGTACAAGCCCGCCAAAACTGTTTGGAGTTCCTCTCTATTAGGCGCCTTCAGAAATGTCACAGACTTTCAGAGGGCTTCCATAATTTTAAGGTCATGTGTCGAACTCTATAGCTTCCATAGTAATGAAATGCTATATATAGTCATAAGGTTTTCTATTTTCTCTTCCTTGTATATAACAAGACAATTTTCTTTGAGATTTAGATAGAATCAGTACAGGCTTAAAGATAATCGAGCGGCCAAAAATTGCAAGCACTGGCAGTCGATAAGGATACTGTCGGAACTCCAAGCTTCCTCGCAGTTTTCTGTGGAAAGGAGACAACCCCGTCTGAGATAATATTGAGAATTTTTCAACTTAGCAAGCAGAGGCTAAGAACCACAAGAGATTACCGATTCCAGGCAAGTGCATCTTATTCAGAACCACAAGACCAGGCAAGTGCATCTTAGCTTGAGTTAAAATTTTAATGGAAAATCAGTTAAAAGTTTTATGAGGAATTGGCTCAAGGTTAGGAAGAAAGGCATCTTTCCCAGTTAAAATTTTAATGAAAAATCAGTTAAAAGTTTTCTTACGGTTGAATTATGGATTTCATATTTGAATGAAAACTAAATCTAAGTTGTTAATGAATTACAAACTATGGATAGTTGCTTTTACTGTATGTCTAGTTAGCTGAAAACTAAATCTAAGTTGTTAATGAATTAGAAACTATGGATAGTTGTTTTTACCGTATGTCCAGTTTGCAGAATTGTGTGTATGTTGCATGCACTGGTATAATTATGTCACTATGATGTTGTAGATGAATATAAGATGTTCATGAACGTAAAATTAAATTATCGTAGAGGGAAACCTGAATTATTATGGTAGGTGCAAATATGAAAGTATTTTGATCTTCCAAGTCATTATTGTTCCAGGTAGATTAACAATTAATAGGCAGATTCTTTTACTGAATGTTATGGGTGAGTAAACTGTTTTGACTGCATGTCTAGTTAGCTGAAAACTAAATCTAAGTTGTTAATGAATTACAAACTATGGATAGTTGTTTTTACTGTATGTCTAGTTAGCAGAATCGAAATCATTTTTGAATTTGCTGCAAAGCACACTCATTCTATTCATCCCCGATTCTCTGTGAGGAAAAATTAATTCTATGAACCTGGTAAAATTCAACGACACCGATAAGTTTTATATCTTGTCTTCTGTGGTGCAGGTGCAGATGAAAGGAGCCACACAACTTCATTCTCCAGAACGTGGTATAGGAACCAATGCTCTCTCCATTTCTGCCACTCCTCCATTGCTCCCACTCCTGCAATTGCATGCTTCGGCGAGGTTTTTGGAATGAATTTATCCAGTTTTCCAAAGGTCAGAACTTCAATGGATCGGGACACTTGGAAAAAGCCATAGCAGTTGTAGAAGCCATAGCAGTGGTCCACGAAGCCATGGCAGCTGTACATGCAGAGAGCTGTACATGCAGAGATAGCGAGATGCTTGTTCTCTAGTATACTAAAGAGATATACTATGTTCTTTATACTATGATTGACATTTGATTTTTTGATTTAATGCTAGCATTACTTGCAAGCTAAATTTTTAAATTTTTAAATTTCTAAATGTGAAGCGCAAATATCATATAACCGTACGTTTTTAGCCTCCCCGCCTCGGGAAGAGGCTAAATAAGACGATCAAATAGATTGTTTTTCAAAAAGTTTGGTTATTCGTCGCAGGGACTAATTATTCCGGATGATAAGCAGCTTAATTTAATGCTAAAAACAACATTTCAATTGCTATAGTCCCTGGCCGTTGCCAGATGGCAGGGACTAATAAATGAACATGAAGGTGACACGGAATGATTGGATGGACATTAAAGTGGAAAATGGAAAAAAAGTTTGAATGAATTTTTGAAAATGAGTAGTACGTATTTATAATATTAAAAAAAAATGATATATGGAGGTATTTTCAGTGAGGTATTACTATTTAGATAGTTGAAAATCATTGGAATTCAGTTATTTTTTTCCAAAATAATATGATAGTGGGAGTGTTTAAATAGTATTTTTTTTGGAAATAGATTCAACTTTTTCTGAAAATTTTTGGGCATTCAAAATCTTGAAGCTTGTCAACTATAATTTTGATTTGCAAATATTTCTATTGGATTTTTTCAAAATCCTACCTAAATTTCTATTGTTTTTCGGAAAAGAATATTGCCAAATTTCTACCAGATTTTTTTCAAAATCCTACCTAAATTTCCATTATTTTGTTGGAAAAAATATTTGTACCAGATTTTTTCAAAATCCTACCTAAATTTCCATTGTATTTTGGAAAAAAAAAACTACGACTACACGGAATTTTTCATGTAAAAGGATTCTATATTAAACAAATGAACATTAAAGTTATGTGGAATGATTTGATGGGAATTTATTCATTTACAAAAGTAATCTAAGCAAAAAAAATTGAATAAATTATAAATATGGAAAAAGGTTGAATAAATTAATATTATTATTGGAAACAAAACAAGTAAAATATAGGGAAAAAAATGTTGAAGGACCCCTAAATATCATTATAATGTTTTATAATGCAATGATGATTAATGTTCATTAAAAAAAACTAGTTTTATAATTTAATAATAAATTATTATATATTGACTAAGTTAACATTGAATAATTTAAAATAAGATGGAAAAATAATGGAAATGGAATGCAAGTTGATATATGAATATGTTAAAAGAAATATTTCCATAACAAATGTGATTAGTTTTTTATTAGGAGATTAAGAGAAGACACTTTATATAATGATGTTTTGACCTTTAGTTTCACTTACGATGTTTGATATCTCTTTCTATTCTAACATTTCTTATTTTTCTTATTTACATATTTACAAATCACTCACAATTCACCAAATCCCTAACAATTGGGTGTCTAGCATTCCCTCCTTAATCCAAAGGAGTGTTAGTGAACCCAAGCAACATTCCAATTTTTTCTCTTCCAAGTCCTTTAGTGAAGATGTTTGCAATTTCCTCATTTGTAGAACTATTCTCAGATGAATAGTCTTGGCCTTTACATAGTATCAAATCAAATGATATTTTGTGTTAATGTGTTTGGTTCGATCATGGAATCTGGGATTCTTGACCAACTTAATTGCAGAAGTATTATCAATTAGAAGAGGACAAGAATTTTCTTGAGACACACAGTCTCCTTTGTTGCTTCTACAATTGTCAAATATTTTTCCTCTATCATGGAATGTTCTATAACTTGCTCTTTGTGTGGCCTCCAAGATACATCAACTAATCCAAGACTCATAAAATAACTTCATGTAGATACTCCATTTCCACTGTCTCTATCAAAATCTAAATGAAAATATCCAATCAAGCTAAAGTCACCCGCCTGGAAAATTTGAGTCTAAAGTCCTAAGTTCATTTCAAGTACTTTATAACTCCTTTTGCAATAGACCAATGTCATTCACAAGTCTCTTGCATAAATCTTGAAATAATTCCGGCAACAAATCAAATATCTGGTCTAGTAGTGGTGAGGTAGATAAGACTTCCCACATGATGTTTGTACTTTGTTGCATACTCGAAATCATTCCCTTCTTTTAATGTGAGCCTCAAATTTTGCTCCAGCAGAGTAAATAAAGGATTGCAATTAGCCATGCCAAATATGTTCAACAATTCTCCAATGTACTTCTTTTGAGAGAGGAATACATACTTTGCATGTTTGATCACTTTAGTGCCCAAGTAGTAGTGAAGTTGCCCCAAATTTGTCACCTCAAAGCCCTTTTTGAACTCTTTCATTATGGATGCAATATAGTTTTCATTCCCCCTGTTATTAATACAGGAACAACAAGATATACAAAATTTTTCCCAACTTTGTTGACAAACAAAGATACATCGTCAAGATTAAATTATTCGAAATTCATTTTCAAAAGATACTTAATTAATTTTATATACCAAGCTTGTAGTTCTTATTTTAGGTCATATAAGGATTTGATAAGTTTACACACTTTTTTTATGTTCCCTTTACAAAAAAAACATTCTAGTGGAGCCACAAAGCCATTTCTTTGAAGTCTCCATTTAAAAAAGAAATCTTTACATCTAATTGATGAGTTTTCCATCCATTCTGATCTGCCAAGACTAAGAGAATCTAAATGATGGTCTATTTTGCTGTGGGGGAAAATCTTTCTTCGCAATCAACATCTTCTTTTTTTGTAAATCCTTATGCTATGAGCCTTGTGCTTTTCAAGTGAGCCATCTAATTTGTACTTGTTCATGTAGACCCATTTACCATGAATTGGTTTAGTTTGGAATGAAAATTTTACTAACTTCCATGTTCCAGTCTTTATGAGAGCATTATATTCCCTCAGTATTACTTCTTTCCTTTCGTTATGAGAAGTAGCTTCTTTAAAGGGATTTGTTTAAAATTTAGTATATAAATTCAATTCACAACCATACAAAACATCCATGTCATCTAACGCTAACTGAATCAAAATTATCTACATCATCTTCATCTTGTTTGGTGGATCCTTTATTTCTTGTCTTCCTAAGCTGATTAAGATGAACACTTTCAAGTGTTTTGGTGAGCCATTTTGGGGGACCTTAGTGAGATGGTCCAAGTTGATCCATTGATTTAGATGCAACCACATCAATATTTAGCCTTCTAATCCACTCAATCACATCACTCAAATGGTTTTCCTGATCTGAATAAGTTGTTAGAAATTCATGAAGGGGATAAATGTTTTCAAAAGGATATTTCATAGATTGAATCAATATGGTGATCCAACCTTCAAGATGTGGAATCTCATTATCAAATTCATGTTTTTGCATGATTGAATCTATCTAAATGATCAAGTTGTCACTCAATAGTGTTATCAATCCTTAAGGATTCAAGACAAATCACATCTATAGGAAGAATAAATTTCTTGTTTTTATCATCGTAAAGATAATATGCCTTGGTGGTATCTGAATACCCTAAGAAGATACAATTTCAACTCCTGCATCAAGTCTTCTTCTTTGTTCCTTAGAAATTAAGGCATAGGATGTGGAACCAAAGATCTTGAAATGTCTTCCCAGAGAATGTGGCCATACCACATTTCATATGGATTCTTATTTTTTAGAGCATGAGATGGATAATTGTTTTTCACATATACTAAACATAGAGATGCATTAGCCCAAAATGTCAACTTTACATTTTTGAAAAACAACATTAAGCGAACCATATGCAATATAGTCACGTTCATTCATTCAACTACAACATTTTGTTGATGATTGTATATAATAATAGCCTGATGTTAAATCCTACGTTGGCGAAGATAGTTTCAAACTCATTAGAAGTATATTATTTTCCATTATTAGTATGAAAAGAGTCAATATGTTATTGTACACCATTTTCAATCAATACATGAAATATTATTTAAGTTTTAAAATCTTTAGTTGAATTGAGGCTTCTGTGATCCATAATAGTTGAAAGAATAACTTCGGCGTAAATCACATGTAGACAGACATTTGTCGACGCGTTTCGAACCAACTAGTGTGGTTCATCGTCAGGACAAGTTGAAGAAACAGATCCAACTTAGCATGTTCAATAGTCTGAGCAGAGTCTCCAACGACTAAATTGACTAACGGCTAATTTTGACCTTAGGACCCAGGTCAAATTTTTATTTATTAATTTAATATTATTATTATTATTATTTATGGAAATAAGTTAAATTAGGTAAAAATATATAAATAAATAAAATAATTTTAAAATCTTGTGATTTTATTTTCTACAAATATACCTAATACATCCTCGTGTAATCATTAATAAAAGGCGTCATATATTTTATTTCCATTTGTAAGAGGAGTAGGCATTGGGCCACACAAATTCGAATGAATCAGTGCAAGTTTTCTTTGTGCTCTAGAAGTAGAATCATGAAATGGTTTTTTGCTATGTTTTCCTTGAATACAAACATCACATTGCTTTGGTTTCCTAGAAATAATCGACAAGCCAAAAAAACCATTCATTTTCAATAAAAAAGGATTGTCATAACTAAGATGTCTACGTCTTGCATGCCATATAATATTGGATGAAAATGTACCTTCACTGTGGTAAGAGAGGTACACAAGGTTTTGTGAATGAGCATATGTTTCTTCTAGGTTTCGTAGTTGTTCCTTCTCTACTCTATTCGTAAAAAGTTCATATTGTCATATGCTTTACTTATTTCTACTTTTCCATCAAACATATGAATAGAGTGGCCTTGCCATCAAGCATTATAACATAGTGACCTTCAACAACCAACTTGTTGTCTAGTGTGGTCACAGATTGGGTGGGAAATGAAAATTGTTTAACATGTGTAGAGTTTTCATGAGTAATGACATCAAACAATGCTAGTAAGAAGGAGGGTCGTGAAACCACCACTCCAGATTGGTAAAAAAAAATCCTCTACACCTTCTCAGCATCTCTTGTCTTAAGCACCTCATAAAGTCTTTGCACCAACACCTTCGGTGCTGCTAGGATGGGATTTGAACTGGTTGGTTCTTCAAGAAACTAGAGGCGAATTGAACCCAAAACACATAGATGGGGGTGATACTAGAACCGTTGATTAAATAAATAGAAAAGGATTTGATGGATGGCCGCAAAGATAAATAAAAATGAAATGAGGGAAAGGGAAGGAATGAAATGAACAAAGAAACCAATAGCCAAGGGAGGATTCTTAAACTAAGAGGGTGGGTGGGTATTTATAACCAAAATCAAGTGAATTGAAATTAATGGTGTCCATTGTATGGTATTTTGACAATTCAGGGGGTATGCATGTTCCCACTGAAATATAAATAAATGATGACTACTTAACTGGTGAGCACATCATATTGTCGTCAAAAATTAGGTGCAGAGAGTCTGTGTCCTCTGTGCTTTGCATGGAGTGGATGACACTGCATATTCCAAAAAATATTTTGGTTCTACTCTCTTCCATTAAGAATTCATCGTAGTCTAACAAGGCCAGAATTTTACCCAAAACAATGGAAATTTTAGCACCATTGTGAGAAAATCTAACATAAATTTTTAGAAATTCTAGTTACAACTATCAAGCTTTATGAATTTGGGTGGCACAAGTGTTTTTAATGGTGCTGAATCCATTTTCACCTTAAAAAACCATTCAAACACTCCTAGGATTGGATTTCTTGAATATAATTTCACCAAATTCTGACCAAATTTTAACCATCCAAACAAAATTGTGACATCGTTAGACAACACCCAATTCCAATCCCGTCGCTTTCATTGGCATGCTATAACAGGAAATTAAGTAGAATTATGCTGGTAATGGTGTAATATTCATTGGTTGCTTGAGATAAAAGCTTAAATTTATTTTAATTTCACAAAAGAGGGCTTAAATTTATTGAAAATCAATTTTTTCAAAGTTTTATATTATCTATGAATTTTCACTTTCCCAAATTTAATGTTGAACTAGGTGGATATTGGTGGCCACCCGCCTATTCCACTTGGACCCTCACAATTGTTTTGTTTTTTTTTTGCATTTCATGTTTTTGTTTTTGTTTTTGTTTTTTTGTTTTGTTTTGTTTTGTTTTTTCCTTAATTGTAGCACAGTTTACTAATTTTGGTAGTTTTTCGGGTCCTAAAAATCCGGAGTTGTTTTAAGGCCCTAAATGATGTTTTTTTAGCAAGAAATCGTTAGCGATTTCAATAGAAACCGCATTAAGAGTTGTAGTCCTCGAAGAGATATTTCCAACGAGGTATCATACATGTCGAACATAGATAATATGTCGAAGTTACTACCCTGGGAAGTTGGCTGCCCAAATAACCCCATTGAGGCCCATAAACTCTTGGTGTTACATCTCCTTGGGTTAGGGTTTTGGTTGTTTAGAGTTTTCTCTTATTGTCCAATAATAAAAAGGCCCTTGAGCCTCATTGTAACTCACTTCAGAGGCATGTAGCTACCACATCTCTTCTCATAGATAAGCTACCATCGCTCGAGCTAGTCTTATTTCCATTCTATTTGTAAGCATATTTTAGTATTTGATATTAATGAAATGATGTGTTATTTCTACTGCATCTTTGTATTTATAGTTATCTATGTAATTTGTTGTGTTCCTCTTTGAATTTGGATCAAATGCTTTTCTCTGTTTGACAAATCTTAAATAAAAAAGATCTCATAATAAAACTTAAATTGAAAAAAAATGATAAAACTTAAATGGAAGAAAATTGAATTTTCACAAATTTATTCCCTTTTTTTTTTATATAAAAAAATAAATCAGAGAAAAATGCATTTATAATATTATATAATTCTATGAGATAGGGAAAATTTCCATAGAGAGTGGTCTACATTAAAGAAATGAAGCATTAAGATGAACAATTGAATGATTTGATGGGCCATTAAAGTACAAAATGGAAAAAAGGTTGAATTGATTATATATATATAATATATATATATATATTATATATATATATATATTATATAATGAGGGAAATATGCGTTGATAATATTAAAAAAATTATGAACTATATGGGGCATCCAAAATCTTGAAGCTTGTCAAATATAAGGATTTCCAAAAATTTCTAACCCAGATATTATCAAAATTCTATTTAAATTTCCATTGTTTTCGACGGAGAAATGAGGCCACGTTAAACTACGACCCACATGGGATTTTTCATAGAAAAAAATTCTAAATTAAAATAAATGAACATTAAAGTTATGTTGAATGATTTGATGGGTATTCATTCATTTACAAAAGTAAAATGTGGAATTTTTTTGAATAAAATTATAAATTATGGAAAAAGTTGAATAAATTATTATTATTATTATTGAAAATAGAGTATTAGTAAAATATACGGAAAAAATTGAATGACTCATAAATATCATTATAATGTTTTAATGTTTATTAAAAAACAAACTAGCTTTATAATTTAATAATAAATTATTGTGTATTGAGTAAGTTAACATTAATTAATTTTAAATAAGATGGAAACATAATGGAAATGGAATGCAAGTTGATGTATGAATATGTGAAAGGAATATTTTTTTCAATTTATTTATTTATTTATTTATTGTGAGGTTAAGTGAATAAACTTTATATAATGATGTCTTGACCTTTGGTTTCAACTTCCAAGGTTTAATGTCTTTTTCTATTCTAGCAATTCTTATTTTTCTTATTTACATACTTACAAATCACTCACAATTCACCAAATCCCCAAGGAGTAGGTGTCTAATATTCCCTCCTTAATCCAAAAGAGTGTTAGTGAACCCAAGCAACATTCTGAATTTTTTAAAATTTTCTCTTCCAATTCCTTTGGTGAAGATGTATGCAATTTTCTCATTTGTAGAACTACGTCTTCAATGAATAGTCTTGGCATCTACATGGTATTGAATTAAAATATCCTTTGTGTTAATGTGTTTGGTTTAATCATGGAATATGGGATTCCTGACCAACTTAATTGCATATGTATTGTCAATTAGGAGAAGACAAGAATTTTATTGAGGCACACGATCTCCTTTGATGCTTCTAAAGTTGCCACATATTGTTCCTCTATCATGGAGTCTACTAGAACTTACTATTTATGTGGCCTCCAAGAGACATCTCCTAATCCATGACTCATAAAATAGCCTCAAGTAGATACTCCATTTTCCGTCTCTATCAAAGTCTAATTCAGAATGTCTAATCAAGCTAAAGTCATCCACCTGGAAAAATTTGAGTCCAATTTCCTAAGTTCATTTCAAGTACTTTATAACTCCTTTCGCAACAAACAAATGTCCATCCTAAGGCTTTTACAAAAATCTTGAAAGAATTCTGAAAACAAATGAAATATATGGTCTAGTAGTGGGTTGGTAGATAAGACTTCCCACGAGATGTTTGTACTTTGTTGCATCCTCAAATTTATTACCTTCTTTTAATATGAGTGTCAAATTTTGTTCCATCGAAGTAAATAAAGGATTGCAATTAGCATGCCAAATATGTTCAACAATTCTCCAATGTACTTCTTTTGAGGGAGGAATATATATTTGGATGTTTGATCACTTCAATTCCCAAGTAGTAGCGAAGGTGTCACAAATTTGTCATCTCAAATCCCTTTTTGAACTCTTTCTTTATGGATGCAATATATTTTTCATTTCCCCCTATTATTAATAAATCATCTACATAAACAACAAGATATACAATAAATTTTCTAACTTTCTTGACAAACAAAGTTATATAGTCAAGATTAAAGTGTTTGAAATTCAATTTCAAAATATGCTTAGTTAATTTTCTATACTAAGCTCGTAGTGCATATTTGAGGCCTTATAAGGATTTGATAAGTTTACAAATGTTTTTTGTATTTTCCCTTTACAAAAAAACCTTAGGGTGGAGAGATGAAAGCATTTTCTTTCAAGTGTCCATTCAAAGAAGCGATCTTCACATCAAATTGATTAGTTTTCCATCCATTTTGATCTACCAAGGAAAAGAGAGTCTAAATGATGATCCATTGTGCTGTGGGGGAAAATTTTTATTCATAATCAACATCTTATTTCTATGAAAATCCTTATGATATGAGCCCTGCTTTGTGCTTTTCAAACGAGTCATCTAATTTGTACCTGTTCTTGTAGACCCATTTGCAATAAATTGGTTTAGTTCCAAATGGAAATTTTACTAACTTCCATGTTCCATCCTTTATGAGAGCATTATGCTCCCTCTACATTACTTATTTCCATTCATCATGAGAAGTAGCTTCTTTAAAGGAATTTGGTTCAAAGTTAGTATATAAATTCATATCACAATAATACAAAATATCCATGTCATCTAACATCAACTGAATCTGAATTATCTACATCATCTTCATCTTGTCTAGTGGAACCTTTGGTTCCTAACTTCCTAAGCTCATCAAGATGAAAAATTTCAAGTGTTTTGGTGAGCCTTTTTGGGGGACCTTAGTGAGATGGTCCAAGTTTCTCCATTGATTGAGATGGGAAAATCGTGCCAACTGAGGGCGGATTTTTTTTGCCAAAACTTCTCTCAGAAATTCAAAAAATGGATAAAAATAGGAATAAACAATATGAAAATGAAGCTTAAGGACTTGTCTCTTACCTACAACTAGCGGCTTGACGAATGACCTCCCGGATCTCCCGCAATCTGCTCCGGAAAAATTAGGGCAAAAGTGGGTAAAAAGTTTTTCACAATAAGGTAAAATGGTAAATGGTAAAAAATATTTACTTTTCCCTCCTTTTATTTAGTTTTTCATGAAATATTAGGGTTTTTAAGTATTTTTGACCTATTTTGCCTCAAGGATTGGATAATGCATTTTACCTTTTGCGCAGGGACAGGTGATGGATGTTCGACAATGATACCGAGTCATGTTTCAGCTCTTTTCTTGACTTGTAAAACTAAAATGAAAATATTGCCTAGTATTTTTCCCTTTTGACTCGTAAAAGAGAATAAAATGTGGGGCCTACTTTCAAGATCTTTTTCGACTCTTTAAAGACGAAAAGATTGTCGAGCTCTTGTCATTTTGAACTTGTTAACAGATGCGAAACATCGTGCGCCCAATATATGTTTACCCCTTTTTCGGGATGGGATGCACTATTTACGAAAAAGGTACTCCTTGATTGAAATGGTCAAGTGGTTCTCTCAAGTATCGTTTTCTACCTTTTCGGGATTAAGAGACACAAATGTATGAAAATGGACCATGTGGAATTTTCTTTTCCGTGTCTTTTTAAAACTCTCTAAACATGAAAAATATACCGAGTTACACCTTTGTCGGATTTGTTAAAACATACAACAACATCGGATTTGTCACTGCGACGAACATGAGCTTCTCCTTTAGGGCTCATTAAAATTACTAGGTCGAATTCATCCGAAGGATGGAATTACAGTGAAGGCATATGATATCCCCTTCAAGCTTGCGATAAAAAATAATTATGGTTCTTGCCAGAAATGGTGGGGGAAAAATTGGAAATTCGATCAGTTGTGTCGGCAGCTCACTCTTGAACATGACACTTTTTTTTTTCGTGTCAGGTTGGGATATCCTCCTTTTTATCATTGACCTTTCTAGGTTGGGCCGTTTATTTTTGCCTTCCATTTGATCTCTGCCACGTCATCATGACCGCCACTCCTATGGATCCAAAAGCTACCAAACTCTAGAGTCGTGTCGCCGATATGTTTAAGAGTTTTCCTTCTGCAATTACACTTACCCTTGATTCTCTGTATCATCCAAAATCATTTTGCATCCCTTTGTCTTTTGTTGCTATTGTGGGATACATCATGGCCCTCCTTTGAGATGGTCGCTTCCTGTCGACTTCAGCTCATTATCCAGGAAGTTGACCAAGAGACTCCCTTCTAGTGCCTTAAAGCTTGCATGCCCTAATGGCAAGTTCTTCGCATTCAACAACAAGTTCACATCATTAGCTTTCGATTGGGTAATTTCACGGGTGTTCGACTTCAGTTCCTTTATTCACATTATGTGAATTGTGATGCGAGTACCTTGAGGACCATTGCCATTATTTGTGGTTTCTCTCGCGCTTGTTAATAGTTCACATCATCAACTGGTAATCAAGCGATTTTATAGCATGCTCAACGTCAACACATCTATTCACATGTTAGAATTTGCACTTTGATCAGGTCGTGTTGGAGTGCAAGACCTTGGGCTCAGATTACAAAAGTTTGGGTTGCAAGGCGATGTGACATGATTGTGCTAATATGCATGTCCCTTTCAGATGGGTGGCTGCGACCATACCATGAGTTTTCATATGTGATCCTTCTCATTACTGGATGGTTGCGACTATACCTTGGTTTCGATATGATCCTCTTTATCAGATAGCTACACCCATATCTGGATCCATCTACATGATCATTCTTTGGATGGCTACATCCATACCACGATTCATGTATCATTTGACAAAGTTTTCAGTAATGTATATGTATCTTTACTTGCTTGCAGGTTTTTCAAAATACAGACTCTGGTTCCTCGCGCTGATTCATAAAGCATTTTTCCCCTTACTTTAATTCGACCTTCACGCTTTAGGAGGAGTCTATTACACAACATTTTGTCACTGTCCCTGTACTCCCTGTTCAATGATCTTGGAGGACCTCTACAGTGAACCCTACATTCTTTCCCTTCATGAAGAAACTCCCATTGTGTCCCTCTTCATGAGTAGAACAATTCCCTTTTGCATCATTTCCAAAAAATCTTCTGTTTTTTCCAGTTTACAAGGCCGTAGCTAATGGCCAATGTCCTCCTTGCGCCAATATGCAGGGATTATAAATGTCCCTAGCGTCGACCGGAGCGACCAAGCCTTGTTCTAGTTGCGCCGATCCTCTTTTGGAATTTTTTTTTTAATAAGGAGCCGAAGCTTCCAGCTCTAGAAGCTTCGTAACAAAAGTCTGGTAAATGGTTGGGAAGGATGGAGTCGAGGATGTGAGTTTGGGATCCTTTCCCCTATTAGGATGGAACTACCTCAAGAGATAAGACCTTCTCCCATGAGAAGAGGAGCCATCTCCCTTCCATCCATGCTATATAAACCTCCCTTTTTCCCAAGCACAAGCTAGTTCTAATTAGGGTCTGGTTAAAGTTTTGAGTTTGGAGGGAAGAGTCTTAAAACTGCCATTGTTGAGGCCATCAGGGAATGCTAACGGAAGTGTGTGGGAACCCAGATTTTTCGGAGAAGAACAACAACATCAAGGCAACGGTTATAATCTCTTCTTGATTTAATATATATGCAATTGTCATTGATTTCCTACATAATATGTCATCTCACATGCTTATGGCTTAATGTTTCTTGACCTGTTAAGTAGGTTGAATACAATTTGTCTATTATCACAGTTGTTGTTTGCTGTTGTTTACTTGTTTCAGGTGCTTGAAGAAGGAAACGAGAGATAGCTGGAGCAAGCAAGCAAGGTCATCACCAAACGGGATAAGCGTATTAAGAGGTAGACCCTATTAATTGGTTCTAACCTAAGGAAATCTTCCATAGAATGTCTTGTTTGTGGCTAGACCCGCTATCATGCTAGAGGAATTGTTTGTGTCCGCACTTAGAATTTTACTTCACCACAGGACACATCAAGATTTAGCCTTCTAATCCACTCAATCACATCACTCATGGTTTTCTTGATTTGAAGAAGTGGTTGGAAATTCATGAAGAGGAGACAGGTTTTCAAAAGGAGATTTCATAGATTGATTCAATATAGTGATCCAACCTTCAAGATGTGGAATCTAATTATCAAATTCATAATGTTTTTGCATGATTGAATCTATATAAACGATCAAGTTTTCGCTCAATAATGTTGTTGGTCTGGAAGGATTCAAGGAAAATCAAATCTCTAGATAGAATAAATTTCTTTTTTACCTCATCATAAACACAATCTTCCTTGGTGGTATCTAAATACTCCAAGCAGATGTAGTTTCAACTCCTTGCATCAAGTTTTCTTATCTATTCCCTAGGAATTAAAGCAAAGAAAGTGGAACCAAAGACCTTGAGATTCCTTATTAGAGGAATGTGTCCATACCACATTTCATATGGATTCTTATTTTTTAGAGAATGAGATGGATAATTTTTTTTCACATATAATGCACATAGAACTGCATTAGCCCAAAATATCAACTTTACATTTTTGAAAAACAACTTTAACTAAACAATATGTAGTATTGTCATGTTCATTCTCTCAACTACACCATTTTGTTGATGATTGTATAGAATAAGAACCTGATGTTAAATCCTATTTTAGTGAAGATAGTTTTCAGATTCATTAGAAGTATCTTATTTCCATTATTAGTATGAAGGGAGCCAATATGTGATTCTGCATAATTTCCAGTCCATACGTGAAAATTTCTTTAAATTTTAAAATATTGTATTTTTCTTTTCAAGAAATATACCTTTTGACACATCTTGGTGTAATCATTAATAAAAGTCATCATATATTTTACTAACGTTTGTAGAAGGAACAAGCATTGAGACACACAAATTAGAATGAATCAGTGAAAGTTTTCTATATGCTCTAGAAGTAGAATCATGAAATGGTTGTTTGTTATGTTTTCGTTGGATACAAACATCACATCGTTTTGGTTTCATAGGAACAATTAGCAAACCAAAAACACCTTTCCTTTCCAATAAACGAAAATGATCATAATTAATATGTATAATTTTTGCATGCCATAAAAGACTAGATGAAAATTTACATTCATTGTGGTAAGAGAAGTATATAGGGTTTTGTGCACAAGCATACGTTCCTTCCAGCCTTAGTGGTTGTTCCTCCTCTACTCTAGTCATGATAAGGTCATGTTGTCATATGCTTTCCTTATTTCTAATTTTCCGTAAAACATATGAGTAGAGTGGCCTGGCCATCAAACATTATAAGAGAGTGACCTTCAACAACCACCTTGTTGTGCAGTGCTATCACGGATTGGTGGGAGAATGACAATTTTTTAACTTGAGTAGAATTTCCAGTGAGAAAAGACATCAAACAGTGTCGGTAAGCGGGAGGGCCGTGAAACCACCTCTCCAGATACGGAGCCAAAATCCTCCACACCATCTCTTCATCGCCTTTCTCCAGCACCTCATAAAGTCACCACACCACTGCCTTCTATGCTGCTGGGATGGAATTTGAACCACCTAGCTCTTAAAGAAACTAAAGGGGAATTGAACCCAAAACAAAGAGATGGGGTGAGACTTGAACCATTGATTAAAGTAATAGAAAAGGATTTGATGAATGGGAATAGAGATAAAGAAAAATAAAATGAGGGAAAGCGGGAGAATGAAATGAACAAAAGAGGCCTATAGTTGAGGGAGGATTCATAAACTAAGAGGTTGGGTGTGTATTTAGAGGTAGAATCAAGCGAATTGAAATTAATTGTGTTCGTAGTTAAGGTATTTTGACAATTCAGTGGCTATGCATGTTCACACCGGAATTGAAATAAATGATGGACGCTTAGCTGGCTAGCACATTGTACCGTCATCAAAAGTCAGACTCCGCATTCACCGTGTTTTTCATGGAGTGGATGACATTGCATATTCCACGAAATAATTTGGTTTTCTACGGTCTTCCTGTAATGACCCTGGAAATTTTGTAAATATTTTGTTACCACCGAGAGTAAAAACTTTGGACAAAGATTATTATTTCTTTTCCGTTTGATTATAATACTGTTCATTTTGCATTTGAGCATTGATCGGGTGAAATCAAATATTGGAACTTCTCATTGGGAAGTTGTTTTGTTTTAAGGAATTTAGGCTTCTGTGATCCATAACATTGTTTAGAGAAATTTTCGGCGAAATCACATAGATACTCTTTTGTCGACGCGTTTCGAACCAACCAGTGTGGTTCATCGTCAGGACAAGTTGCAGAACCAATCCAGCATAGCTTGTTAAATAGTATGTGCAGAGACTCCAACGGCTATATTTCCAACGGCTAATTTTGACCTAATGACCCGAGTCAAACCAAAATATTCTAGATATATTTAGTTACTATAATTCCTAGAAATTAGTTAAAATAGATAAATAAAATTATTTATTTGTTAATTTAACTAAATATACATGTATATATATGTAATTAATTTACACTAAATTAATATTCTTGGTACAATATATATTTATTTAATAATAATCATATTTATCATTAAATCTAATGGTCCATTAAATTAACCAATTATATCTTTTATCAAGATATATATTTATTAAATAATCAATATTTATTAATAATTTATTATTCCAATGATATTAATAAAATACCTAGTCAAACAAATAATCTTCTTGTTATATTACTATTATTCATAGAAATTTGTTAAATTAGGTAAATTATATAATTTGTTAAATTAACTAAATGTCTTTGTTTATTAATAAATATATATACATATATTAAAATGAATTAATTCAGACTAAATTAATATTATTGGTACATCATATATTTATTTAATAATAATTAAATCTAAGGTCCATTAAATTATATCTTCTATCAAGATATAATTTTATAATTAAATTAAATAGTTTATATTTATTCAATAATCTATATTCATTTAATAAATTACTATTCTAATAATACTATTAAACTACCCATTTAATTAGGTGAATATGTTAATAATTTATATTTATCTAATAATCTGTATTTATTTAATAATATACTATTCTAATAATACTATTAAAATACCTATGTAATTAGGTGAATCTGTTGTTACAATTAATTAATTATTTATTTATTCATTTATTTATTATTTATATATATATATATATAAACCAAATATATACGAAATTAGGTAAAGGTATGTCCTGGGATAATAATTTTGGTAAATCATTTATTGTTTTGTTTTCTTGACTGTTTCTTTAAAAAAAAAGAAAATAAAGAAAACAGTTACTAGCAGAAGGGAGAACCCTAACTGCTTTCCCAGTAGTAAGAGGGAAAAAGGAAAAGACCGGGCTGTTGAGGAACAGACGGGGGAAGAAAGAAAAGAATATAGTGGAGAATCATGCTAAGTCTGGTAATGACCAGATAGCATGGGCACGAAGATGCACTAGCTTCGCAGAAGACTGAGGTCTGGCGAACCAGCTTGGGGGGAGATTCGGTCTTGCAGACGGATCTCATGGTTGGGAGGAAAGACAAGCAAGAAACTGGTGTTTCTGAGCTCTGAAGGATAAGAGTAATAAACACTGGATGTGCTGGAAAACAAGTAAGTACAGGTTGCATCACTATTTTCCTGTAAGTTACTTGAATTGTTTCATTTATTGTAGTCTATCATAAATGGTATGGGATTGATTCTGCTAGGCAGGCTGGTTATGTGTAAGTGTAGTTACATCCTGTGGTGGAAATTCTAAAAAAAAAAAAACAAAATCAATTAGTAGTAATGATAGCACAGACCAAAAAACCATAGAATGGGAAATTCCTTAGGTTCAAGACGGTTGTATGTATCTGTTAAGTTACCTGTAGCCATATGGACCAGGTAGCGGGATTCAGAGAAATTTGTAGAATCTAGACTGGGAAGTAAACGAAGGAAGCTAACTATAAATTCATACCGTGGTTGAGATAGCAATCATTAAGAAAATTGGTGGAATTCTAGATAAATTTAGAACAAGAAGTAAAACTGAAAGTTCTAATTAAAATTTAATCTAGTAATTTTAACAATATCTTTTCTCAGCAAAGATTAGCGAGTTCTATTCAGACAATCGCAAGTAAACAAAGAGCTGGAACTTCCTTCATTATTTGGAAGTGGAACAGTGATAACAAGATACGATAGTAACAAAATATAACTAACTCTGAACCTGATAATAGACCAAACAGTGGTCAAAACGATTACAGTAAGACATCTGTATGTTAATTGGAAGCAGAATGAATACGGCCCAACACTCCCATAAGGTCATGAAACCCTTATTTGGCCTTTCATGGAACAGAACTTTAAACGTAGTGTGTGCCATATAGAGATTAGGTTTTTAACCAAACAAAGCGAAATGGGTATGATAAGAGTTCTGAGAAATTTATACATTTCATTAACAGATACAGTCATGTGCTGGTAGTCGCAAGTACATACAACAAGAACAAAGGAGCACCGTCATTATTCTAGACATTATTAAGAATTCTCAGAAACCCTATCACATAAAAAACCAGAAGTGTAAACTATATGATATGATTACAGCGCAAGCAATTTAATGGGTAAAGAAACAATTGCCTACAATTACCCAAAAAATTTAGACAATCATAGACCCGAGATGAGTTGCGGGTATACAGAACCAAACAATAGGGTTTCAAAGCCGGACTCTATTTCTCGAATCTTTCGATTGGGAAATCTGTGGAAGGTTCAAACCACAGAGTATAAGTGAAGCCAAAACTATGTATAATAATGGCGGATAATGGATTATTTCGAATCACAGAGAAACCCTAAACAAAAAGAACTGTAACCCTTTGAAAGAGTATGTCTGCAATCATTTAAAAGTATGCCGAAATCATTTGTACACAGCCGAAAGAACATGCCTGGAATCATTCGTATAAAGCCAAGAAAAGCATAGCTGTAATCATTATTCAAGATGAAATACTGTGACGGTAACTTACAACCATATACAAAGGTTCCAATAATTATTACACTTAATAATAGAGTTAATCAGGAGGCTGGGCCCCTTTAACCAGTGGCGAATCTCAGTTCAAAACAAACAGGAAGGACTAAAGCAATTACGCCCAATTCCACATAAACCAATTTAGGAATTAAAAGCCTAGGACGATAGATTCAAGCGCCTGTAAAATAAGCAACCAGGTAGAAACCCTCATCATACTCTGGTCTCTAACGGACAATAACTATTCTCAGGGAGTCGGCAACGTCTTTTGGACACGAACATACCGTCTATGGCTTCAAATGTATGTTTGAGTAAACCATGTTCGCATTAAGTGAAGCAGGCATGGCGGAAGAATGTCTCAAGCCATTGCAAGCCTTGCCCTGCACGGCCTCCTGCGTATAAATTCAGGAGAAATAACCTGGTTAAAGCACCTGTTTCATAAAACCCCCTAACTGTAGTTGCAGGAGATATAAATCTTAAGCGAACCAGAAAGAAACAAAAAGGAAAAGGTTAACAGACAGCATAGGAACGAAAATATACCTGTAAATATGGAAAAAGCTTTGTGCATGCAGAATAGAGAAACTTCAGTCGATCCAACAGGTAGGTGAACCTCAGGGCATCCGAAAGCAGGTCTGCAAGGAGCGGCAAAACCAAATGAGGGTTTGTTCGACGAAAACCGAGGATCATGAAACCCCAGGTGAACTACCACCGTCGGATCGGGTGATGGGAGCTGCGCCGTTGATCTGGCGAGGTTTCCTATCGATACCATCGCTACCAGACAATCCACCTCAAGCCTGTACTCAATTATGTCCGAAATCATTAATGTCAACCTGACCTGACATGATATGCCAAGCGGGAATGGATAAGTATTAAACGGTGGTAATCGAACATTTAAATTTTTCATCCACTAGTGTACCTACTTTATCCATAAGCACGTTCGGACAATGCAGAAAAATCTAGAACCCATTTAATGAGGGAATTGACATTCTTTGTGGCTACGTCAGCAAGCCATGGGTTCTATTCATGTTGTAAATATTTTTAACAGTGGTAAATAATTTTTTTTTATGTGGGAGTCATTACACTTCCATTACGAATTCACGAGGCCAAATTTTTTCAGGAATTTTTGGAAACCATTGTGAGAAAATTGGACTGAAGTTTTTGGAAATTTTGGTTACATTTGTCAAGCTTCAATATTTTAGGTGGTACATTTGTTTTTGATGACGCTAAATCCATTTCTATTTTAAAAAAATTATTCAAACACTTTCAAAATTAAATTTTTTGAGTAAAATTTCAACAAATTCCAAATTTAATCATCGGAACAAAATTGTGACCTCAATAAACAACATTCAATTCTAATTATATCATTTTGATGCACAGAAATAAGAAATTAAAAAATTGTGTTGATAATGACGTAATGAATTGTGTTGATAATGACGTAATATTCATTGACCGTTTTAGATTACAGCTTAAATTTATTTTAATTTCGTACGAAAGGAATTAAATTTATTGAAAAACAAAATTTTCAAAGTTTTATATTCTCGATGAATTTTCACTTTCACAAATTTATTGCTTACCTATGTTTGACAAATCTTAAATCGAAGAGTTTTGACCATAAAAACTTAAAAACCGAAGAGATTTGGCCATAAAAACTTAAATTTAAGAAATTTGATAAATCTTAAAGGGAAGAAATTTGCATTTTCACAAATTTATTTCTTTTCTTATTTTGGTAAAAAATTAAATTGAAGAAATTTGCGTTTATAATATTAAAAATTTCTATGAGATATGGAATATTTCCAATTAAAGTGTTTCTACATTAAAGAAATAAACATTATGGTGACAGTGAATGATTTGCTGGGCGTTAAAGTGGAAAATGCAAAAAAGGTTGAATGGATATAATGATATTTTTTTAAAATGAAGAAATATGAATTTATAATATTAAAAAAATTGATGACAAATGGAAAGTGTTGTTTATTAGAGGTCAATGTTTAGATGTTAGAATTTGATAATTTTTTTAAAATTTTGAAAATAAGAG
>APFE030358512.1:0-20151 GCA_000404065.3 Pinus taeda | reverse complement strand
GGTACTCAGTTAGTTCATAGCTCATCTTATCATCCTCAATCTGATGGGCAAACTGAGATAGTAAACAAATGTTTGGAATGATATCTTTGTTGCTTTGTATTTGATAAACAGACACAATGGGTCAAATGGTTTCCTCTGGCTAAATCGTGGTATAACACTTCCTTCCATACTGCAACAAAAATGGCCTCATTTATGGCACTTTATGGATATAACCCACCATTGATCACATCATATTTAAGAGAAAATTCTAAGGTTCAAGCAATGGAAGATCACATCAAGCATCAACAATAAGTCCTCTAACTCTTAAAGGATAACCTAACTTTGGCACATAATAGAATGAAACAACAAGCAGATCAACATCATAGCGAAAGAAGTTTTGATGTAGGTGACCGGGTATTTCTATGGCTATAACCATATAAACAAATGTCCGTCAAGCAAGTTAAGATGGATAATAAATTATCACCAAAGTATTATGGTCCGTACAAGGTGTTGCAAAAGATTGCTACTATGGCATACAAAATTGGAGTTTCCTGCAGCTTCCCGAATGCACCCAGTTTTCCATGTTCCATGCTTAAAGAAGGTTATTGGTGATAAGCTCCTAGTTCAAACAATATTGCCAGAACTTGACGCAGAAGGAAAAATCATATTGGAACCTGAAGAAGTCACAGAAACAAGAACTCAACAGCTACGAAATCGACCAATTTCAGAGTATCTCGTCAAGTGGAAGAACTTACCCATTGATGATTCCACATGGGGGGATGAGAATTTTATACAGAAGCATCCAAAACTACTCAAGTGTTGAGAACAACACTTTTTTGAAAGAGAGGGGCATGTTAGGTCCCTATAATACTAGTGATTCCCCCATTACTATTGTCATTGTAACCCTTATTGTTATTTTTGTGCTCCTATTGTGCCGATTGTGCCCCATAGAATCCCACTATAGTTATTGTTGTGCCCTTATATTATTATCGTTATGTCGTCTTTGATTATATTGTGACCCCTTAGACTCCTATATATAGAAAGGAGGTTTTGTCATTTGTATCATCCAAGAATTGTTCATTTGTTTAATGTAAAGGAGGTTTCCCCCTCAAAGAGGCTATTTATAAGGCGTTGATCTATCTTTTGTATTTTTTGTGAGCTCGTTTCATAAAATTTGGTATCAGAGCTTTGGATTCTAGGGTTTTGCTGCTCCAAATAAGTCATCATGGAATGTTCACTATAATGTTTTCTCTACAATGTTTCAGACGTTAAAAACAAAACCCATTTGAATCGAAATTGTTCTAAACCTCAAGTCCGAATTTCAGATCTTGTCTCACTATATGTTCGGAGATATGATATGAGGAAGTTATGGTTTTTGCAAATTACATTCCAAACAGGTGACCTTGGGAAAATCGTCATAAATTTCTTTGCGAGCATCAGATTGAAATTTTGTAAGAAGTTATAGAAAGTGGATGAACTGTAATTTTTTGTTTATATTTTTCAATTCCAAAGGTTGAAACAGTGACACTGGCATGTCATACAAGTTCGCTCTACTGAAAAATTATATAATAAGGTCATCTTGGGAGATTGGGCATAAGTCTTTATTGGAGAATCCAATTTCGATCAGATTGGTGGCATTCGAAAGAGAACTCAGAGAGCTACCGTAGGAAGCAATTTTAGCCCTTGGAGATCCGCAATTACAGAGACACAACAGATTAAATATCGAGCTTCTACAAAGTGAAAAAAAGTTGTGTAGTCTTTTTAAAATTTTGCATAAGTTTGGGTTGAAAAATTAGTTTGAAGTTAAAAGGGCATAGTGAAGCATAATTATCATTACTTGATGCCCCAAAGAAAGAAAATTGAAACACCTAGTAAGCAACCTGAAAGCTCTAGCATGACTCATGAAGAAGAGGAAGCAATGCAACATGATATATCAAAATTACGAGACCAAGTGAAACTAATTTCACTCTCACAAAAGGTAACATAAGCTAAGATAAATGACGTGGAAACTAAGATGAATGGAATGGAAGCTAAGATGGATGGTATGAAAGAGAACACTGAAGAATGGAAGAAAGACATGGAAGGTTGGAAGGAAGGTTTGACAGAGTTGTTACAAGAAAGGCTTCCTAATGGAAAAAAGGAAGTAGAGAAAATTCATAATGAGAACAAAAGAAATGTTAATCATGATTCGAAGAATGACAACATTGAAGATTTGAAGAAAGACATGAAAGGTTTGAAGGAAGGTTTGACAAAGTTGCTACAAGAAAGACTTCTTAATAGCAAAAAGGTAGTAGAGGAAATTCATGATGAGAACAAAAGAAATGCTAATCATGATTTCATAGAAGACCCACCAAGTTCTAAAGATTGATATAAGGAAGTTTGATGGCAAGGATCTCGTAACATGGATATTACAGATGGAGCAATATTTCGATCTCCATAATGTGCAAAACACACAAAAGGTACGCATTACAACTTTATATTTAGAACCAAATCCGTTTGTATGGTATTGATGGTTTTGCTCTCGTAAAAAGATTGTCACTTGGATAATTTTTACGGAAGAAATGATAGCACATTATGAGGATACAAAAAGCAACACTTTTTTTAGCCAATTGATAAACATCAAACAAAAGGGTTCAATGATGGAGCACATTGAGGACTTCCAAAAATTGAATATAAGGATAAAATATATTCTAGAGGAGCATAGGATTGATATGTTCATAGGGACTTTAAAGGATAACATCCAACATGAGTTTCGCCTTTGGGAACCCGACTCATTGGAGAAGGCAATGAGGTTGGAAAGAAAAATGGAAAGCAAAATTATGGCAACAAGGAAGCCTACCACTGACAACTATAAAGACGGAAGTGTTGTTTTCCCTAGCCTTCCACAACCTACAAGGTTAACACCCCAACAATTGGAAGAAAAAATAGAAAAAGGGCTTTATTACAGTTGTGATAGAAAATACACTAAAGGTCATAAGTGTGCCGAGAAAAGAATACACCATCAAAAGGAATATTGTGAAGAGGAGGAAGAAAAGGAATAAGAAACATCAAAAGAATAGGATATACACCAGGAACAAACCTTAGAAAAATAAGAAATGAATTCGACCATATCTTGTAATGCATTGGCTAAAATTACCACTCCTTAAACTATCAAGATAGAAGGACATATCAAGAAGAAAAAGGTAATAGTGTTGCCATAATTCGGGAAATACCCATAATTTTATTCATTGTAAGATAGCTAAGGAATTGAGTTGCTTCCTATATCCAGTACCAGAGTGTCAAGTGATGGTTGCAAGTGGAGAAACCATAAATTGCTTTGGAAAGTGCCATAATATCAAGCTATACATGGGATAATATGTATTGAATAGCCCAATGCTTTCCATTCTAATGGGTGGTGTTGATGTTGTACTAAGAGTCCAATGACTACAATCCTTGGGTACAATAGCTTTTAATTTTCAAGAACTTTTCATGAAATTTTATTTGGAAGGAAAGGAAGTTGAATTAAGAGGTATCGCAGGGAAAGCAGGAAATATAATCATCTCTAATGGAATGACAAAGCTTCTAAAGAAAGAACAATGAGGTGTAATTGCACAATTATGGCCCAATGACTCTGGATGGCGTTTCGATGGAGTTCTACGGAGGCAGTAGGATTCGAACCAAGATCACCTAGGAGGCCAGACTAGGTTGCTTCAGTTATGGATCGAGGCCAGATATGGCAGAAAATGACAGTTTCTGTATGGGGTAGTCAGGTTGGCGGTCGTTTCGAGGCGGGCTGGCGCAAAAAGCGGCACGGTAGGGTTTTGTTTTACCCTGGAGGTTTTCAGCTAATGACACTGTTTAAACTAAATCTAGAAAGGCAGCAGACCGTCTTATCTATTTGAGGCTTCGATTAGAGTTAATCTGGGTTTTTAACGGGGAACGGCGAAGGCAGGCGACGTTACGGGAAGGCATCTACTGGCTGGGGGAACCAACGTATTCCCGTTCCGAAGCGACACCGCCCAAACAGCTAAGCGCAGGTTGGAGGGGCAGGGATCAAGGTAGATTTTTTTACTGTTTGTTTACTTTCACCATGGTAAAACACGGCGACTTGATTGACCTGGAGCCAACGCCGGAGGACCTCCTTTCAGTTTGGGGGAAAGATGTAACCGCCCAGAATCTGTTCAAGTTTTTTGGCAGTTTTGCTGATGCGGAGCCAGCTGAAGAAGACGCGTGGAACCCTAAGAGTTTTTCCGAACTGCTAGAGGTCAAGGCAGGTGTGGACGGGTCATGCAACAAAGGAAGAAAGGAAACATTCCTATCCCAGCATCCGGAGAAGAGTCCGCTTCAAGTTTCGGTAGGGATCCATGGTAACAAGCTAAAACCCCTCTCAGGTCCAACCAGCTATTCAGGGGGGCTGGAAGACATCATAAACTACCCGACCAAGCAAGGCATCTGGAGTACTGCTGGAGAGGGTTTGAAGGCAGGGAATGTGGATCCGGAACAGGGCAATCGACATACTGTGAGACGGTCTCCCGGTAAAAATCCCCAAAGCATTAGCCGAAATCCATCTGGGAGTTTCTCTGAGGGGATCGAGGCGTTAAGGCTCGAGAAGGTGGGGAAAACTCTATCTAATAGAAAGGATACTGGGAGTCCAGGACAGGGGATAGCCGAGAAGGAGGCTGTGAACGACGATCGACAGGTTTCGCGGGGAGATAAAACACTCCAAACTCCTGTAGCGAACAACGAAATTCCACTGGGCAGTCAAGATTGTGTTAAAAATAATCTTCTGGGAGGGCCTTCAGACCGGGATCAGGAAAAGACAGAGGCAAAACGAAAGAAGGAGTTCTCCCTGAAGAAGAAGACTTTCGAAGGCAATCTGGTCCTGGGCATGGATGTTCAAATTCAGGATGCTCTGATGGTGGCGGAATGTACACTTGTAGGACGAATCAGAGGGAGGGCACTTTCTGGTAAATCCTTAAATCAGTGGGCAGAGACACAATGGAAAAAATCTCTCTTAAACCCCTTCAGAGTGGCCTTGTTAGTAAAGGGTTGGTTCATGGTGAGTTTCGCAAAAAAAGAAGATGCTGATTGGGTTGCTGAGAGGAATTGGATTATAGGGAATCGCCCAGTCCTGTTTCAGAGATGGACGCCGAATTTTGATGCCAATAAGGAGAAGGCGGATGAGTTCCCAGTATGGGTTCGTGTACCTGGGCTCCCTCCCTTCTTGTGGGTTGAATTAGTTTTTAAATCCATTGGGAACTTGCTGGGTACTTATCTTGAAGCTGATATGTCATTTATTCATACTTTCGAAAGAACAGTGGCAAGAATTCTAGTTCGATTGAATCCTAAGGAGGGACTGGCGGAATCTATAAAGCTTGAATATGGAGAATATGTATTTGTGCAGCCCCTAGATTATGAGCACCTTCCTTTTCGGTGCTATAGGTGCCACGATTACGGGCACTTGGCAAAGGATTGCCCTCTGGGGAATCGAAGAAGAAGGCCGCAGAATTCAGAGGAGCAGAGGGAGAAAAAGATGAGAAGGGAACAGGTTTTCGAGGCTAAGGAAGCTCAGAAGGACGCGGTTATGGAGGAGAGGATCAGTAATTCGGGGAAGCTGAGCAAAGAAGGAGAGAATCCTATGGCTGAAGAGTTAAAAGACCAGAATACTCCGGCGAAGGATGCCAAGGATACGGTCGCAGAAGGCCCCGACGCTGTAATCGAGGACCCTCTCGTTACGAATCATGAACATTGCTCTATATCTCATTCTCCTGATCTTTTTGTTATTTCAAAAATCGATGATATATCTGTATGTAGGAATGTTGATGTTAAACCTGTAGAAAGTCTTAGTGAGGCCATTCCCATCATTGATTTGCACTGCGAAGGTGTGTCAAAACATAGCCAGAAATCGTTTCCTCCCTCTCAGAGCCGTCATTATAACCTGAGATCCCAGGACAAAAGGCAGGATAAGATTATAGAGTCTGCTGATCCGATAGGAGGTCTAGGCCCTTCTTTTTCCCAAACCTCCAAAAGAAAGGGTAGGGGTAGGATATCGAACTTGTCAAAAGCTCAGGTCAAAGCAAAGTTTGATGTAGCTGATGGGAAGCAAATGTCCATCACTGGGGCGCTTAGAGCAGCGAATACCCTTGACCAAGTTGTAAAATGATCCTGTTGTCCTGGAATTGTAGAGGGCTAGCCAGTAAGCCCAAAAAACTGGCTTTAAAAGAGTTAATCCATCGGTACAACCCAGACATTCTATTTTTACAAGAAACTCTTGGAAGGGGCATTGAGGTGGAATACATGCTCAGATCCACTTTCCCAGGCTAGTCTTTTCACGCCATAGACGCTGTAGGACACTCAGGGGGGCTGGCTATTGGTGTTAAAGATGGAAGGATGTTAATTAACAGTTTTTGGGGCATGGACCATGCTCTTGGCATGGAGATCTCGTCCCCGGACATGGGAGTTTCCCTTTTGATGCTAAACATTTATGGGCCTTGCCAAGGCCGCGAGCAGTTCTGGAACAACCTCCTTTCAAAAGATCTAATAAAAGACAGGAGTTTAATCCTGGGAGGCGACCTTAATTTCTCTATTGGGAATGCGGAAGCATGGGGCCCTTAAGCCAGGGAAGACCCTCTATCGGAATTTTTTTCAAACACCCTCCACTCTCATAATTTGATTGATGTCAATCTAATCAAAGTAAAGCCCACATGGAGGAACAGAAGAACTGGAGAGGGAAGGGTGGCAAAGCGGCTGGACCGGTTCCTAATAAGTGAAGACTTGATAAGCGGCATTCCTATGTTCAGGCAGTGGGTAGGAGAAGGGGGGAACTCTGATCATTTTCCCATCCTTTTGGAGTTTAAAAAGCCACCTCCCAAACCTGCTTCTCCTTTCAAATTTAATGCGGCCTGGTTGCAGGAGGAGTCTTTCAATATCCTCTTCAGGGATACTTGGAGACACCCGGGCAACACTCAAACAGAAAGCAAAGGAGCACAATTCTGGGATAATTTAAAAAGACTCAAAAAAGCAACTATAGAATGGGCCAAAGCTCGGAAGAAGGCCCAGAACGAGGAGCTCTCTCTCATAGATGCAAATCTGCGAGATCTTGAGGAGCCTGAGGCGGATGGGTATATAAATCAGGATTCAAAGGATAAGATCATGAATCTAGAGAAACAAAGAAGTAAGATCCTTCTTGAAAGGGAAGAGGAGTGGAGGCAAAAAAGTAGGGCTATCTGGCTGAAGGCTGGCGATGAGAACACGAAGTTTTTTCACAATTATGCAAAGGGCAGGAAAAATGCAAACACCATCTGGAAGTTAAAGGATCAAAATGGAAGAGAAGCCTCCTCCTTTGAGGATCTCTCTAGAATGGGCAGGGCCCATTTTCAAAGCCTCTTTACAGCTCAAGGAGGGATTACCTTAGCAGAAATCATCAGAACTGCCCAATGCTTTCCCCGGTTTGTTGAAGAGGAGGAAGCTGGAAGTTTAATGGAGGTCGTGTCAAAGGAAGAAGTTGAGCATGTTATCAAATCCATGGCAAAAGATAAAAGTCCAGGTCTAGATGGGTGGACCATTGAACTTTTCAATCATTTTTTTGATTTGATTGGTGATGAGTTAACTGAAGTGGTGGATGAATCTAGAAGGAAAGGTGAGATGCATCTCCCGTTCAATGCCACTTTTATAGCTCTCATTCCAAAACAAGAGGACCCTGAATCCTTTGAGGACTTTAGACCAATATCTCTCTGCAACTGTGTCTACAAAATCATAGCAAAAATTATAGCCATGCGGTTGAAGCCAATTCTGTCAAAAAACATCTCAAGTGAACAATTTGGTTTTTTGGATGGGAGGCAGATTCATGAAGCCATAGGGGTAGCTCAGGAGACGCTCCACAGTATCAGGCAAACAATCAAGAAAGGGGTTGTGATCAAAATTGATCTATCGAAAGCATATGATAGAATCTGCTGGACTTATCTCCAGATGCTACTCACCCACCTTGGCTTCAAGCTGGAGTTCATAAATTGGATAATGGGGTGTGTCACCAGTGTAAGTTTTGCAGTTCTAATTAACGGGGAAGTGTCTTCTTTCTTCAAAGGACAAAGGGGACTGAGACAGGGTTGCCCCCTTTCTCCTCTGCTATTTCTCCTAGTGGCAGAGGGACTCAGTAGACTGATTTTGGAAGCAAAAAGGACAGGTTTGATTAAAGGTTTGGAAGTAGCTGTAAATCTTTTCATTTCACATCTCCTGTTTGTAGACGATATTTTGCTTTTTACTAATGGGAGTCTGAATGAAGTGAAGGAATTAAAGATCATCCTGGATTTATTTATGAAAGCTACTGGAATGCAAATCAACCTCAGGAAGTCCCACTTTATATTGGAAGGTTTCAGCAGAAATGAATGCTCTCAGATCACTGCTATTTCACCTTTTGAATTTTACACCATGGATTCTCCTTTCAAATATTTGGGATTCTGGCTAAAACCAAATTCCTATAAAAAGCAAGACTGGAATTGGCTGGTGGCAAAAATCGAAGCAAAAATTAGACATTGGAGCTTCAAGTGGCTGTCTAGAGCAGGAAGATTGACTTTGGTAAACTCTGTCTTGCAAGCCATGCCAGTTTTCTGGGCAGCTCTGACCTGGATACCAAAAGGCATTCTTCATAAGATAAAAAGAATTTGTAGCAGGTTTCTTTGGTCAGGGGCCAAGGAAGATTCGATTCTTCCTTGGGTAGCTTGGGACAAGATTGCCAGACCAAAGGAATGGGGTGGCTGGGGTATTAAGAATCTTAATGATTTTAGTACCTCTTTGGCAGCAAAATCAGGGTGGAGGATCATTTCATCTGAGAACCTTTGGACAAGAGTAGTTAAACGCAAGTATATTGACCCAATGCCTTTGGAGGACTGGATTCGGGATCCAAACAAAAAAGGGAAGAACATATCAGTAATATGGAAAGCTACATCTGAAGCCTTTAAAGTCATAGAACAAGGATTGTCCTGGCAGGTGGGCAGCGGTGAAAATGTTAAAATAGGCAGGGACCCTTGGGTGGGATGCAATGAGCGTTATGCTTTATCTCAGGGCCTCATTAGACATCTGGAGTCAAAAGGTCTTCTTCATCTGCACCAGATTGAGAAAATTGGCCAATCCTCAATATGGGGGCAAGCTTGGAAATCCGGTGAAGACCTCGATCTGGACCCAGTATAGTGGGACGAGTGGCAAATCTTTACTCAGGAACTGGCAAGATCCAATGTAAGGATAAAAGATAGGCCTGATCAGCTGGTATGGGCTCATGCTGACTCAGGCTCTTATGTCCCAAAGGCAGTGTATAAGTTCTTAATGACAAAGAAGGGATGGGAAGAACCTGCTTGGTGGGCAAAGCCACTATGGAAGTTGAAATGTCCTAAGAAATCCAGAATATTTTTTTGGTGCGTCCTGAAGGAGAAGGCCCCTACTTGGGATACTTTACAAGCCAGGTTCATACATGGACCTGGCAGATGCCCGCTTTGTAAAAATGATTCTGAGACTATTTCTCATCTATTCTTACACTGTCCTTTCACAAAAAAGGTGTGGTTCGAGGTGCAGGGCTTATTTAAGAAGCAATTTAGATGGGAAGGGGCATCCATGATGGCTGCCTGGGAGCGTTGGTGGAATCAGAACTTAGGGGGGAATTTGAGGAACCTCCCTCCCATAATCTCCTGGGGCGTTTGGATTGCCAGAAACAAATCTATTTTCCAAGAGTCATCTCTTATAGCTGAATCCATTGCCATACAAAGCTCAACCATCTATTTAAGTATTCCTGAGCCGAAGGAATCAAGAAAAAATTCACAAAACAGGGAAGAACAAATAAGACCAAATATTCCGTGGGCCTATTTTGATGGGGCCTCGCAAAACAACTCAGCAGGGGCAGGGTTAGTCATCCATTTAAATGAAGCTCACTCTCTGTCAGCGTCGGTGGGCATTGGTCCTGGTTCAAACAATTTCACTGAATTGTCAGCCCTCAAATTACTCCTCTGTTGGCTTATACACAGACACATCTTCGCAATCCAGATTTTTGGGGACTCTTTAAATGTGACAAAATGGGTTAATGGAAACAGTAGATGTCAGAACTATATGCTGAGACCCCTTCTTGAAGAAATTATGATATTAAAACAGTCTTTTAATGTCTTCTTCATTGATCACATTTACAGGAACCAGAATGAAGACGCAGATAAATTATCTAAAGATGCTCTGTAGCAGGTTATGGGCTCTTGGAAAGTGATTGAGATCTATCATGATCACTTACAGGAGTCGCTCCAGCCTCCGTATGTCTAATTTTTGCTCGCGGTCTTAGTCTTTATCAGTCTCGTTTTTTGATATCAAATGGAAGTTACACTCTGTTTTTGGTTTGCTGAGACAACGTCTTTATATATCGGCCCAAGTGTATCGGGCGTTTTCCTCTCTTTGTATCAGTGGGCTGTTTTCTTTTCTTCGGAGGCCCACAGAATTATAAATGTTTATGCTGTGGTTGTCTAACAGGCAGAGAAATCTGCTGCGGTTTTTAGTTTTTTGAAAAAGAACAGACCTGAACCCTTCTTCAGGGAATGTGGAGTTTTTGTATGACACAGGACAGTTTCAGAGAAGAGCCTTTTTTCTCTGGGTCAGTGAAGGGTGCCTTCACACTGTAATCGAATGCGTCTAGCATCTGCTTGTAACTTTTTATCTATATATATATATAAAGTTCTTTTTTCTCCGGAGAAAAAAATAAAAATAAAAAAATAAAATAAAATTAAAATAAAAATTGCACAATTATGTTCGCTAGAGGTTCCCACTCGGAATCACTATTTCTCCAGATCTCCAAAAAGTCTTGGACAATTATTCCAAGTGTTTGAGGACTCCCAAGGTCTCCCACCTATTCATGATCATGATCATGCTATCATTTGATTCTAGGAAGTGTTCCTCCAAACATCAGGCCTTATAGATATCGTTTATGACCAAAAGAGTGAAATTGAATCGTATGTTGTAGATGCTAGAGGCTGGTATAATTCAACCTAGTCAAAGTTCTTTCTCTGCTCTAGTAGTATTGGTGCACAAGAAGGATGGATCATGGCGCATGTGTCCGGATTATAGGGATCTCAACAAGCTCACTATTAAAGATCAACGCCTTAGAAATCAGATCAACAAGAATGTGATATTCCTGCTATCTATAATGAGGTGTTATTCTATGTTTTCTTGATTAAGAGGGCCTAGTAGGGCTTTGTGGTTACTGATACTTTTTATTGTTACAAGGTTGTTTACATGGTTTGAATGAATGCTTGACATCCTCAGTTAACTATTGCAGTGTGTGGATTCCATCATTTGGCCTGGCCATGGATATTTGACTAAATAATATTCTTGATTGTCTTTATGTTGCATGAATTTTCTATCAGTGAGATTGATAGTGTTATTGGGATCAAATTAGTGGTATAATATGATGTTGTGTTTGAAGTATTGGGTGGTGTTAGCCATAGATAGACTAACTTTTATGCCAGTTAGAAGGCAAGTTAATAACTTTTATTGCTCATATTATGGCTACATGTGATGTTTGAACTATTAATGTTTTAATGAAGATCTCATTTCTACAGAAGAAAGTGTTCTAAGTGATAATTAAACTAGAGCAAGGCTTGGTTCAATCATTAGAATCTTCAGGGCTTCAACCTTGAGTTTTGCTGAGATCCAGGTTTGTAGATGAGGTTGATTAAGCCTCGCTAAGTTCGTACAGAAGACTTCAAAACTCTACATAGGATGAGAAACTTTACTTAACCTTTTTTATTTACCATTAATTGCATGGTTAACGGTCACTTAATAACTTCACTTAGTGCTAATTAGCATCATGCCTTTTGCTAGTTGCATGTGTTGGTTGCATTGGAGTAGGCACTGCAGACAGATGCAAAGGATGGAAGTATTTTCGTGTCCCAAGATGAATGTTCAGGTTGCACCACACCCCCTTAGTCAGTGGTATTTGTTAGCTTTTTTTGGGAACTGGTGTTATAGACAAATAGTGCAGGACGAGAAGTTCCCTTATTATTTGGCATAACTTTCACATCGCACTATGTTGGTTGGCATAAGGCCTGGACGTGGCGCTACAATGATGTCGCGCAGTGGCAGGATGACAATACCTCTGTCCCATGAAATGGAGAATAAATATAGGATTTTATTAGAGGAATCATGTCGTCGACCCCTGATTTCATATAATGTGAAATATTGAATTTTCACGAAGGAGTTGGCCTTTTTGGGCCCTTGGTAATGGCTAAGGTGGTAAGTGCCATGTAGTTTGGGAAACACAACATGGACGTCATGTGGTAGGTGAAATGGAAACATTGCTAACATAGCACCTCTATGGCGTGACATGTGGCATGTTGAATCAACCATGTTGGACGGCCAAAAGTCCATTTTTGGATGACACATGGCATCCTTAGAGGACGCCACATGGTAGGGTGGCATCAACTTGACATCAACATGAAGTCAAAAAGGATTAGGGGAGACAGGGGATGTGGCTACTAGGTGGCACCACGAGTCATGCCATGTTAAAGGTGACAGAAGGTGTGACAACAATATTCTCGTTAAGTGTTGTATTCTGCATCTTCTGTCTAGCGCCAAGATCACTTGGGTGTGTTGGCACTAGGTGTAGTTGGTAGAGAGCGCTAGACAGTGATCTTTGCTACAATTGATGTCCAATTTCTCATCTCATCGCGTTGTTTTTACAATTTTCACTCCTTTCCCTAGCGCATTGTCACTAAGTGCGATGGCACAATTATATGGTGGAGTAACGTTGGGTTTGAACTACGTGGCAGAGCCATGTATTCCTTGCAGCATTGCCACATGACTATGCATGTTGATGTGGAAAGGATTAGAGTGAATATTTAATGGACATAACTTTCAATCCATAAGTCATATTGAGTTAAAAATTATATCACCGAAAATCTCTCGATGAGTCGCACCCAATGGTGGTATCTGTTTGGGTTTCAAGGAAGTTCGAAAAAGAGAATTTTTTTATAACCCCGTATCTGTTTGGGTTTCAAGGAAGTTGGAAAAAGAGAATTTTTTTATAACCTCGTCTTCATAATGAGGCCATGGAGGTTGGGTTAATTTTAAAGTAACACCTCCCATCAGTGAAAAGTAAACCAATGAGGTGAGAGAGAATGTTACAAGTGATGTGGAGGGTATTAAACCTATGATACAATTGAATGAAGGTGAATAATGAAAAACTGCAAATAAGACACTTAACTCTGAATTATTGTAACCCTCATTTAATATTATGTTCACATACAATATCTCTCTTGATGATTAGCTTCCCTTAGCATCCAACATCTATTTTGGAAAATAACTTTCCTTTTTTATTATTTATATTAAGAAAAAAAATTAATATAAAAGACACTAAACCCATAATGCCAAAAAAATAAAAAAGCATAACAAAAACTATAAAGAGAGCTTCTAGCTACTAATTATTACAATCTTAATACAACATTATATTCTTTTATAATCTAAATATGTTTGCATAATGTCTTTTGCCTTATGTCTTATTAGTTGCCAACAAGAATTTATTAAGAACACCCTTTTATGTTCATGTCTTTTATATTATGTTTTACCTTCTATTTCTATGTCTTACATACTATCGGTTTTACTTTTTATATTTTAAGAAGGATAATCCAATTCCAATATCAGGTACATATTTGGTATATAAATTCATTTTTTATATTAAAACAACAATTTTTTTGAAATTTTTATGTGAGGGAAGGAATAGATATACAACACTGATAGCAAACCTTTTATTCTTTTGTCAGGTAGGAAATGTTCTATTGCCTTTTAGGACATACCTACCATTCTAATACAATAGTAAAGTGAAGCCTCCCGGGAAATAGGACTTACATGTAAACCAAGGGTATATATTATACAAATCAGTGGCCTCCAAAAAGCAGGCGCCATTTTTTCTGCATTGACTTTAAACTTGGATTTGAAATTGATAGCCTTTCATCTCAGCGTTGTTCCCTATATGGAGCCTTTCATGACAAAGACTTACGAAAATCCAATCCCGTGAAATATAGGAGCCTAAGCGAACTCTATTCATGCCCTCATGTGAAGCTTCACGAGCTTCACATATCACTTCATAAAGTTTACGCTGGTTGTTACAGTTGTTATGGCAGGAGTTTAAATCTTCTTATTTTCTTGGTATATTTTTAGTTCAATTTTGTTTAAAATTGGGAGAATATATTTATTTATGTATTTATAAATATATTTTAATTATATGTTATATAAATTTGAATTTGAATTGATATAATAAAAATTTAAATAAAAATGTTTAATAGAAAAAAAATAGATATTATATATTTTTAAAGGTTTTCGTCCTTGTAAGAATAATACATTTTATTTATTTTTTTTCTGAATTTATTTTGAATTAAAAACTATATTTAGCATTTTTTTGAAAACTGTATGAGACTTAAATCTAAAACAACTTTATGATTTAAAAACTTATTTATCTAAAATGCTTAAATACAAACATGTTTAAAAAATATGTAAATTCGGAGAAGTCAGTCACTCTTTTAAAATTAGCAATCTATTACAAATCAACACATTATCCTATATTCTTCCATTTTTTGTTTTCTAGAATTTTTAAAATAAAATAAAATTGGAAAATGATAAACTTTCTTTTTCCACTATGATTTTCTGTTACACTATCTCACTACTATTTTCGTAAGAGTAAAACATTTCACTCATTCCTTTCTGGATTTATTTTGAATCAAAAACCACGCTTACTGCTTCCCTTCAAAACTTCTCTTCCTTTCTTTATGAAAATTAAATCTGAAACTTTTTTATAGTTTTAAAATTTATTTATCTAAAATCCTTAAATATAAACACATTTTAAGAATATGTAAAATCCTAGAAAGTCAGTCGCTCATTTTAAAATTAGCAACCTATTACAAGTCAACACATTATCACAAATTCTTCGATTTTCTTTTTTTTTAGGACTTTGAAAACAACACAAAAAATGAAATTGGAAAATAATAAACTTTTCTATTCCACTATGATTTTCTATTACACCATCTCACTACTATCTTTATAAGAGTAAAACCTTTCACTCATTCTTTTCTGAATTTGTTTTTAATTAAAAGCCACACTTAGTGCTTCCCTTCAAAACTTCTCCTCCTTTCTTTATGAAACTTAAATCTAAAACACTTTTATAATTTTAAAACTTATTTATCTAAAATCCTTAAATACAAACCCATTTTAAAAATATGTAAAATCAGAAAAAGTCTCGCTCATTTTAAAATTAGTAACATATTATAAATCAACACACTCTGACAGATTCTTCTTTTTCTGTTTTCTAGGCTTTTTAAGTCTTTGAAAGAAAAAGAAAAAAAAAATGAAATTGGAAAATAATAAACTTTATTACCTCATCTGAGTAATATATTTATTTGTAGGCTTTTTAAGTCTTTGAAAGAAAAAGAAAAAAAAATGAAATTGGAAAATAATAAACTTTATTACCTCATCCGAATAATATATTTATTTGTATAGATATTGTTATTATCATCCTCCGGTATTGAAGGAACAATCCTCGTAAAGTACCAAGATTTTGAGTAATCTTTCATCAATTAACCATTTATTCTGAAATTTTAATTGAATTTCAACCAATAATATGATATTCTTATTAAATTGTCAAATTTTAGTATTTTTTAGTTTGATTTGGGTGAATTTGGTAACTATGTTTTAAATAACAAAAAATCACAATTTACTAAATAAATGTTTTTCATATATAACTAATAACATTGGGCCTGGAGTATGCACTAACATATGAGTTGGTCTTCATGGGACATAAGGAAATAGGTTAATGGTCCAAGGTCTAAAGGCAGAGGGATGTGGCAGGAATGGTATGGACCACCAATGGTTAATTCCAAGTAGCCTGATTTTCCTTGAGTATTAGTAACGAGTCAATGTGCAATTTGGAATAACAACCAAATGACTATGCTCATTACTAATAAATTTTGGAACTCTTTATAAAAAAGTATATCACCAATATACAAAGTATTATTAGGATAAATATCTGCAATTGAAAGAGAAGGAAACAGGGTAACTACCCAAGGAATAACAACCAAATGACTGTGTCCATTACTAATAAATTTTGGAACTCTTTATAAAAAAGTATATCACCAATATACAAATTATTAATGCCAGGTGGCCTGGTTTTCCTTGAGTATTAGTGACCAGTCAGCTTGCAATCTGGAATAACAACCAAATCATTGTGCCCATTACTAATAAATTTTGGAAATTTTTATAAAAAAGTATATCACCAATATACAAAGTATTATTGGGATAAATATCTACAATAGAAAGAGAAGGAAACAGGTTAACAACCCAAGACCCAGAGGCATCTAACAGGAGTGAAACCTTGCTCTTAGAGACCACTAGCGGGTTATTCCAAATGACTTGGTTTTCCTTGAATAAGAATGATGAGTCAGAATGTATTTGAGAATAGCAACCACAAATGATTATCTTCATTGCCAGTTTCACAATTAAATTATAATAAGTTTTCCAAACTGTAAAAAATATCTGCAAATCCGTTACAATATCTGCAAATCCGTTACAAGGCATGTACAGTGAAATATTGAGATTCCATGTACGGATCATATGGTATAATCACGAGTGATATATTGAGATTCTATGTACGAATCATATGAGGTAATCACGATTGATATAAATCTCAGTGAGTCAGTTTTGTCTCCTTGCAATTTGTTTATACACTTTTATTGCAAAGACCTTTCGGCCATTAACCCGACATACCGAATCCTCTCACCTTCATATTCTCTCGCCCACTGTTATCGATGCCTCCAGAACTCCTGTCAGCTCAGTTTCAGAAGTGGTCATTCATTCACGAGCCGATGCTTCTCCGTGTTTCGGTCATTTGATATCTCAATATTCATTGGACACGGACTTCCCAGATTATCAAACGTCAGCCATGGATTCTCCAGAGAAATTGCTGGCAGAAGAAAGCTCCAGGCTGGGACACGGGGCAGAAAACCGAACACATGGAGGAGTTCAGTGGTCTCATTTTGTTGACCTGTCATATTTGATTTAAATTTCCAATAAACTTGCCTGAAAGACGTGCACTCGTTTTTCCATCTGGGCTAGGCTTTTTCACGCAAAAGTCCTTTATGTAATCGCTTCTTCTGAAGCTGCCATATATTTTCCTGAATATAAACATTAAGATTTTCTTCTGAAAAAAAAAGTTTTGCCACGCTACAGGTCTTACAAAGTTCACTCCATTTGTGTTGCTGAATTTATTTCTACCATAAAAAAACACGATTCAAATACTGCTATTCTAAGATTTCTTTAGCCAGTTTTAGCCGTTTAGACAAAATTCCTCCACCTAGGCCAAGAAGGAAGACATCCCTTTATTGACTTGGAAGAGAAAATTTGATTTTTCTCTTCTTTCTTTTCTTTTGTTTAATGTAAATTAATACCTTTTCATTATTTGGAATTCATTTGCAAAAAGTCCCACCGTCTTCTACTCAAATTAAAAATGAGAAAAAATCACTTTGTCATCCTGAAAGGTAAAGGTTGATTTTTCTCTTCTTTTGTTTAATGGATTTTCATTTTTCAAAATCCATTTGCAAAGAGTCCCAGATTAAAAATTAGACTTCAGATTAAAATTTACATCTTAATTGGTTAAAATTTTTAATTTTTTTTAGGTTAATTAAACAGGTACACTGACTAAATAAATGAGATTTTGAATGACCAATCTTAACATCAAAACATCCAGAAGTGTTTTACACATACATTTAATCACTATCTATGCAAAATCAACAGCAAAAATACCTTAATAGTATATCCATTGTCCAAACACTATACTTAACATTTTTTTTTCCAAGGAAAAAAGCGGTAACTTTTTATTAAAAGAATTAAAGAAAAGTTACACAAGCAGATGCATGGAAGCATTCCGTAAGCTGCCACATGGGCTCGAGTGCTTTCGCACCCCTCACAACGTTAGAAGACTAACGTGCACAAAGAATAAGAGGAAAGAAAGAGGAGAGAAAGAGAGGGCGAAAAACTGAATTCCGGCAGTGAGTAAAAACTCACACTTCAAGTTTTTCTCCACTTTTTCTTTTCAACCTTACGCCACTCTCCTTGAGTGGGCTCGATCGAAGCAATGACTATACTCGTTTCTGCCTTCTGTGGGCCTGTTTCTTTGTCTGAGTCTGAAGTGTCGGAAAGATGTGGCCGTTTGATGCCTCCCAAGCTTGGATCCGCGCTTGTCATCTCTGCCTGTTGTGGGGCCTTTTTTGGTGCTAAGGGGGAGGATGCCTCGGCTTCGCCTCCAATAGGTCCCTCGTCATTTGTAGGTGGAGGAATGTCTTCCTCCTCGTCTTCTGTTTCTTCTTCGGGATTCACTGTATTCTGCCATCCTCTTGGTTTTTTTTCTTGTTTCTTGTTCCTTCTGTTTTCCTTTTTGGCTTGAGGACAGTTGCTACGGAGATGACCTGTCTGTTGACATCCTCTGCATTTGAAGGCCGTGTTTTCGTAATCTAGTGGTTGTTTCCATTGGGAGTTGTTATGGATCAAGATGATGCTGTCTGGGAGCCCTTGACTGAGATCAACTTCAACACAAATTCTGGCAAAAGTGTGAATGCATCTAGCAATTCTTTCGACGTCTTGCTTGATGTATTTGCCTATTGCATTCCCTATTGCTTCAAATACATTGGGAAACCAAAAGTGAAGCGGGAGATTATGCAACCTTACCCAGACCGGCATTTTGGAGACCACCATAGAGGAAGGGTCAAAACCCGGAAACCAGGGGGATGTAAATAGCCCTGCGTTGCCCCAAAACCATGGCCCCTCATGGAGGACATGGTCTTTTTCCTCCACTGTGTCAAATTTTACAATAAAAAAACCCTTTGTGCATAAAAGAATGTCACAGTTTGGTGTCCATGTGGAATGGATCCAGTGCCGTAAAGCATCAGCTTTTGGCCAAAAGCCATTAAATCTACAAATGACTGCCAAAGAAGAGAGATCATCATGAAAATTGTTTACCTCCGGCAGATTGATTGTCAAGACTGGGTTCTTCTTACTTTGCTCCACTATATAAGGACTAGGCAGATCTTGTGGAAGCACTGTCTTATTGCTGGCTTCCCCTTTTCCTTTGACAGCGTCCTTGAACGAACCTGTGCCCTTTGAGCTAGATCCGAAGCTTCCTCCTCTCAGTCTTGTACTCAGAAAAATTGTTGAATCTCTCCCGATTCCATAATGCTGCGCTGTGAGTTCTTCCTGTAGAATGTGTCCTGCATAATTCAGACTCAGCTGACTTGCTGTTATGCCTAATGAATTCTGAATTTCGTCCTTTATATTTTTAATCGGCATCCCTGTTTTTATTTGCATGCAGATTGTATTCCCTGACAGGGTTCTTATGAAAATTTGAACCTCTTCTGGACCATCTGGTTCTGTCCCTCTAGGCGCTGTTTGCCCTTTCGACCGTTTGATGCCGCCCCTTGATGGATCGATGGGAGGCATAGGAGTTGTACCCTTACGCAGACTCATCTTTTGTTTTCTGGTCAGATCTGATGGATCCGGCCCAGGTCTGCGGTCTTTGAGGACAGGGGAGGGCGGATCTGAGCCATGCATCCCCCCTTCCTTTCCTCCGATTGCGGATTTGATGGATATATCTCCTGAGGCCCAGATCTGCACTAATAAAACCAGAGGGAACTCAAAAAACCAAAGGGACGGAGCCGACACCCCCCCCGGTGCTCTGTCTACGACCAGAGGAGACTCAAAATACCAGGAAGACAAGTCCCTACTCCCCCCCGGAGCTCCGTCTTCGACCGTGCCATTCAGAAACGGCCCTAGGTCGGCGGATCGACACCACAGCAAATCGATAAAGGGTCTGGATACCATTATACGACTCATTTTTCCAAAGCCGTGGGCAGAAACGCCCGTCTTGAGCAGAGCAATCGCAGAGACCGCATCAAAATGAAGCAGCGCCCAGCAGGAGGAGAGATGCTCTAGGTTCAGATCGCTGTGGTTCAGAACCTGTAAAACCGTCCCAATAGAAATTTCCGCCCAGGCCCATAGGGACACTTCGAAGCCTGAGAGTCCAGTCGTCAGTAAACTGCCCGATCTACAACAGAGCAGGGTGTTTGGGCCAGTGACGGCGCCGAACTGAGCTTCTGAAAACCTTATGCCATTTACAGCCTCCATCGTCCGTCCTCC
>APFE030358506.1:78518-101556 GCA_000404065.3 Pinus taeda | reverse complement strand
AATTAAATATTTTGAAAATACCACAAATCTAATTGAATTAAAAACCATCGTATTCCTTAGGCCGGATTTAATCAAATTAAAATCCATCGTATTCCTTACGCTACTACATCAAGATTTATTGGGTAAATTAATATTATTATTTTTTGGATAATTGCCCAAGCGGCGTGTTGTATAAAGTATGTGCTTCATGACTCATTTCAAAAAAAACATTTGGGGGGATTTTTGTTTTCGCGCTTTTTTATGTTTTTTTTTTCCATGAAAGGTACATGTGAGATTGTTTAAAAAATATATTTAATTCAATGTTAATTTTTGAATAGTTTTTAATCAATTTGTTGAAATTATATTTCGTTATCAATGCAATTTTTTTTAATCTTATATTATTTATAATTGTTTTATATTATTGTTATTAATATATATATTTATTAGTTACATAAAAGTTGAAAAGTGGAGTATGTTTTAAAATTATTTTTGTTTGGTTAAGAGTTTGTTTTTTTATGTAAGGAAATAGGTTAAGGGCTCAAGATTAGGTATTTGGCAAGAGTGAAACCTTGTCTCTTAAAGATCACTAATTGGTTATTCCAAGTGGCGTTGTTTTCCTTGATTAACTTGATGAGTTAGCATTGACCAGTGAGAGATGGTTGTTCTCACTACTGGTTTGACCACTGAGTTATGATATGTTTTCCCACATGTAAAAAAAATAGATCACTAGCTGGTTATTCCAAGTGGCTTTGTTTTCCTTGATTAACTTGATGAGTTAGCATTGACCAGCTAGAAATGGTTGTTCTCACTGCTGGTTTGACCACTCAATTATGATATGTTCTCCCACATATTAAAAAAAATTCAATTATGATATGTTCTCCCACATATAAAAAAAATTAAAAAATCCGTATAGAATACTTTGAAATAAAAAATAAAATAATAAAACTTTTTCTCTAATTAAAAAACAAATAATTAATATGTTTATTAACAAATAAAAAACTTTTTCCCATTTAAAAAAATAATAATAAATATTTTAAATAATAATATATTTATTTACATTGTGTTAGTGTTTTATTATTTTATGATAGTAGATGCTTTCTCATTCTACTTTTATGAATGTAGAATAAATATTTGGTTATTAATATGAAGTTTTAGGTGTACGCAAATTATTTTAAGTTTTAGGTGTACGCCAAATTGTGAACATCATCATGATACGGTGGTCGATAACATGTGGAGCCCGTAACTCTGTCCTTTAAAGTTAAAGATGTACGCTGCAGCTGTGACTGTCGTTGAATTTTGCTTTTGACACGTCTTAGTATCAGGTGGTTGGTGTTGATAAAAGAAATATTCTTATTTTTAATTATATTAAAATCCCACTCATGCTTATAATTACATATATATTATATAAGCATTTTTCTTTGACATGCCGGCCACATTCTCAATCATTACGAATAAATGCAAAGCAAAAGTGTGAACATCATGATAGAAAGCAGACGGGACGTGAGTAGGTTGGGGTTGATAATGTGAAAGCATAATAACAATAACAATAATGATGCGTACATATATTCACAAGCCCCACAAATCATAAAAACGACTTTATTGGTCTGTCCAATAATTTTAATAGAAAAAACAAATCACAACCACGATGTTACTGCACTGCACTGGGCATATAACTCTATATTTTTTAATAGAATATTAAAATAATGTTGATTCCAAAAACAATAATAGCACTAGTGTAAATATTAAAAATTAAAATCACTTGCTTGTTCGAAGTGTAGAAGAAGCCTATAGTGAATTTTATCATTATCACCACAACTCTAAAAGTCATAATTTTGAAAAAGCATTCAAATATTACAAACATAAGTTTTGATGATATATTTCAAGGAAAAAAATAATGGTATTTAAAAAATGTTTCGAAATATAATAATGAGAAATGTTAGTGTTCCCATGCATTATTATTTCTAATGTATTATTTTTTTAGAGACTTAAACATTGTAGTGTTTTCAAATAGTTATAGCTAGTGTGAGTAGAAAGAAAGAGATAGCTTCTATCCATCTTTGCTAATATGGTGAAGGGATTTTGAGAGGATATTGTTATTGGTGTTAAGAAGAATTAAGATACAGATTGAGGGTCTAAGAAAAAGTGTCATGACTATGGGAAGATGATGCTCGTCATTCCTAAAAGAGCTATTATCATTTGCTATTTTAAAATATACCATGGGAAAAAAATGTTTAAATATTCATGAAATAAAGATTGTAAACCAATAGAGCATGAGGTAATTGTTGTTGATGTTGAGAATAATTGATATATGAATTAAGGGTTTAAGCAAAGGTATCATACTATGAGAAGATGATGCTCATAATTCATAAAAGATCTGTTGTCGCACAGAATTTCTAGGCACCGTGACAACGGCTCAGATTGGGTGTTGTCACCTTGATCCCAAATCTCTCTATTTAAGTTGTCTCCCTACAACAGGCTAAGGGGGGTAGACCCTATGGAAAAGCGGAATGAAGAAGAACTAGTTGGGACCAACCAGTTCGGCAGACACAGTGAAGCGATCAAGTACTTGATTAAGATTTAGCAAGACTTATAGGATCTCATTAACGATTGATACCAGTGCCTTATGGAGTCAATGATCTTGCTAGGGGAATTAAGACTAATTAATCGATTAGCAATTGCTGCTTAGATGAATGGCTATTTTATATGAAATGCAGATCCTAAAACTAATGTGAGATGCAAGATTCTTCGTTAATTTTAGTTAAATGCCTATTTAAATGTGAACCCTTCAATCCTTTCTATGGTGAGCCTGATTCCATAGTAATTGGCATAGAGAAGATCAAGAGAAGCACACTAAGGTGTGATTAATGATACCTCTCTTGAAATTCTAACATACCCGGTGCCTCCGACGTTGCAAAGAACTGTGGCTCTGACGACTGCAAGGTCACCGTTTTAAGTACTATTAAAATAGGGTTCTCAAGAAAAGACAGATGAAGATCTATATGTCTATCAACCAAGCTTATGCTTGGAAGTAAATTTTTATCTATGCAAAGTTAACTTATATGCAAATGCACTGGAAGATGAGATGAAGTTAGACTCGAGAATGGAAAAACACTTATGCCGCAAAAGCCCTCAATTACCCAAATGAAATGCTCACATTTTTTTAGTTGAAGACTTAGAAAATAAACTCTTGAAGATACTATAGTTAAAACACTAGCTTATTTCAAATCTTCTTGATACAATTTATCTCAAAGAGAACAAAAACAACTTTGTAATTCGATATCAATGTCTACAGACGCTAAAAAAAAATATCAAGTTTATGAAACAAAGGATATGCATTTTATCACAATTCTATGACAGAGGACTTAATTTTCTAAAATTAATTTTTAGGACAGCAGTAAGAAAAACTTTATGATAGCAGCAATATGACAATGAAAACAATAAGCTATCAATGATATCTTTATGCAAAAAAATTACCGAAAAATTTCCAAACTTGCCCACATGAATTATAAAAAAAAATCAGCCTATTGTGATGTGATTTCCAGAATTATATTAGATCTGATATACTTATTACAGCCAGCAATTGAAACATGAAATATGCCTAATAATGAATGTCCAACTCAAGAAATTAATTCCTTAATGTATTAGACAACTTAGGAACTGATTTTAGGCTAACCCACATGAAATTTTTCCATTGTTATATTTCAGACTTCAGAAACAGAATTATTCATAGATAAAAGTGACCCAAAATGTAGATCTAGGCAAAATTCTTGATACGAATCAAACATAAATGACTTATTAATGTATTTGGAAATTTTTTAGTTAATTTCAAACCACTTAGATGTGTTTTTCACCACTATTAGAAAGGTATATGATTGTCATAGCAAACAGTGAGAAAAAACATGGTTTAGAGATCAAACCCTTAGGCCTTGAAGATCACTTGCCTAAGTTGCCAAAAAAATTTCAATATCTGAAACACAATTTTTTACCAAATTTTCTGTAAAAACCCACCAATGGTTAGCTTCAGAAAATCAAATATTCAAAACAGAAATGGAGCAAGGGAATCTAGGGCCAATGAAAGCTAACACTAGGTCCAATAGAACTAGCGTTGGGCTAAGAGAAGGTAGATCTGTGCTTAGGAGCCCCAAAACTTGAAACGCTTGTTCTGAAAAAGAAAATTTATTTTTCTTCAGATCTTTAGATTTATCGCAAAATCTTTAATGGTTGGCCTTGTAAAAAGATTTGGGATAAGGTATTGCCCTCCACGACCTAGATCTATCTCAAAACCCCCAGATCTGCTTGACAAATCTCAGATCTAAAGATTTACTTGGTTGATTTCTCATGTCTATTCTTGCAAACAATCTTTGAGCCCAGATCTTTCCCTCCAAGGTCTAGATCTAGCTCAGATATGAAGATTTACTTGGCTGATTTCTCAGATCTATTCCTGCAAACAATATTTGAGCCCAGATCTTGCTCTCCAAGGTTTAGATCTAGCTCAAATTTGAACATTTTCTTGGCTGATTTCTCAGATCTATTCCTGCATAAGTGAAAAGAGAAAAACGCAATACCAAATACATACAAAAATAGAGAAAATCCAAAAAACCCAAGTGTTAAAATTCAAAATTATTTACAAAATTTTAGATCGACATAAGTAAATAATAGATCTATACAAATAATTTACAGATCTATCAGATTTAAGGAGTATCTGTCCAACTCCACTCCCAGATTTGATAATCTAGGGCTCTTAATAGCGAGATCTATCAAAATTTCCACAAAATATTTAAAATGTTTTGAAATTTTAGAGAGGTACTAGACCAAAAACACCCAACAAACAAAAAGATTGTCGTTAGATAAATCTTGAGGCTTATATGAAGTAGGCTCTTCAGAAAATATGTGTTGAGAGTTGGTTGGTCCAATCAAAGACTATACCCAAATTCTCAATGAGAACTTGAGAGATCTTTTGCAAACACTAGATCAACCATCAAATCAAGTAGAGAAATAAAACAACAATAAAATTATGAAGAAATATAGATACCTACTACTTCAATCAAAAATAAAAATGTTACCCTAGATCCAACAAACTGAATAAGATACCCATATTCAGATTATTCTAAGAGAGTTATTGATTGATAGTTTTCAAAAAATATTAAGCATAAATTAAAACAATGTTACCATAAATTCATGAAGAGGAACACTACAACCCCAAAGACTTTTGCATTAATTCAAAAAAGTATACAAGAGAGCTTGAGAGCTTAGTACATGATTTAGAGATCGGATGAACTCAACTAACAAATGATCTCCTATTTAAAGATAAATCTTCCAACGGCTAGTTCGAGTGTTCCTTGTCAAAGCAATCTTGACCGTTGATGAGGATCAAAATTTCTTTTAATCCCATTTGTCGAAATTTTAAATTATTGAAGAATTTTTCAATTTTTCAATTAAATGCATTTTAATTGATTCAAAAATTAAAATTTTAAATGAATTTCCTCAAAATTTTGACTTTGACTTAACCCCAGGGACCAAAGGCTTAAAATTTAGCAAAATGATCAATTAACCTTAGTCCCTGGACCTCTTTAAAAAAAAAAATTAAGGGACCCACAAATTTTTCCTTTGGAAAATTTAAATTTATCTAGAACCTATAATTAATTAAATTTCTGGCTTAAGATTTTAATTAATTTTGGCTAGAAAATTTATTTAATTAACTTATGAGGGGATAAATTATTTTTCTAACCCTCAAGACACTTTACATCATGATTTTTACATTTTTTTAAATCTGAAGGGGGAAAACACATTTGAAATAGACCTTCACAGACTACCCATTTTTGTGACACAATATAATCTAGTAGACTAAGCAATTTGTAATAAAATAACCTAACCAAATAGTTAGGAGTATTCCCAAATCACTTTTACAAAGACTCGATCTATAACACTAGGACTTCCCTAAGATCCCAGTGACAAATTCCACTCCGGCTTTGGGGTAAGGCTGAAGGAAAACTATGTTAACCATCCAAGAATGGATCGGTGAGACAAAAAACCTCTCGGAATGTAGATCGTCACCAGAAAAGTAGGTGGTGATTACATACACGACATGGATCTGCTAAGATTATTTACATTATACACATGTAGAATGGGTTTACATTATAACATGATCCTCAGGCTGATGATGATAGCTAGATGGTAGGAACACATCGATCAGGCACTATCCCTTTTGTGAAAAAGGGGGTGTACTCTTATGGGTCATTGACACAAAGTGGTCAACAAGATCCATCATCAATTGCTAGGATAAAAGATACCAAGGGAAAAGATGTTCAAATATCCATGAAATAAGAGATTGTTAAAAAAAAAGAGCGTGAGGTAACTTTTTCATGGTAAATTTCATGGAAAATATGCTTAAAGTCTAACCAAGAGATCATTAAAAACTTGAGCAAGAGGTAAAACTTTCATGATAAATTTTATGTTCACTATGATCTAATTCCCTTTTGTATTTTGTTTGATTTCCTTTACTTATATTATATTGAGAATTATGGTGGTACCTCATTAGTAAGTAGTTAAATGCAATTTTAAAAATAAGAGAATATTGGAGAGATACAAAAATATTATTTAATAAGTTCATAAGCTGGAAATTCCATTGGAAAATTCATATTTAAATGAACCAAACTTGATGTTAGATGGGGAAACTATGCAAATTGGGATTTTAAGATGCATCATTTAATCGAAGCGAATAATATTTGGGTAATCACATCTGAAGAAGAAGTTGAACCAATGGCTATGTTAAATTCAGTTTAGGAATGGGAGTGATGAGACACCAAAAAAAATATTTTAACACTCCCTCCCACCCCCTTGTACTTTCTTTGGATGTGGGAGGTGTTACCTATTGAATTAACTTGACCTCCAAGGTCTATTATGAAGACGGGGTCACAAAAATCATCCTTTTACAACTTATTTAAATCTCAAAACTAATGCCACCATTGTGTTCATCTCCTCGAGACATTTTTTTGGCAATATAAATTTTATCTCAATGTGGCTCCTAGATTGAAATTTATGCCCTCTTGAAGTTTGGTGAATCAAATTAGGCCACATCATCATTTAATGCCACATGGCATCCAATTATAGTCCATGTGGAACTACCACATCATTACTACATCGTTTCATGTAACCTTGTATTCATATGTGGCATCCACATGGCCACTACCACATCATCTAAAGAATGAGGCCCACAGTGTCCTCCTCCTTGTGTTTGCGGGACTTTCCCTGTTATACGCTTTTTGGCCCATATCATGATTTTGGTGGGTGTCCTTAACCACACAACACACTAGACTAGCACAACACTCCATTTCCCATTCTCCTCTCCCTTTGTTGATAATTCTTCAAAACTAGGTAGTGGGCAGCGAGCATTGTTTGAGGTTCCATGTCAGAACTAGGTCCACGTCATATTGCTCAAGTACATTATCACCCCAAGCATTAAGTGTGAACCAAGAGAGGAGAGTGGTGGGTAGCGAGTGGTTATAGGTTTTATGTGCCAAAGGCCGCTAACAAAAACTCGAAGAAATTTTTATTAAGGGTGAGTTCTAGTTTCAAACCCCCCAAGTTAAATCATAGTAGGTTAAGGGCGACTCTCAGATAAATAAGAATTGTAGATCGAGTATGCACTACAAACGCATCAACACAAGATAGTAATCCTTTAACAAAGGCCCATGAAGGGAGTTCTAATCCTAGACACCCCACCTGTTAACCCACGACAGACTTGGGGGGGCCAAAGTGAACCTAGGTCGTTGATTTTCATTGTTGCAATAAGGTTAACCATTAATAGAGACTGATCTGATAATGGTGAGTGATACCGTTAATTGGTACCCTAATAGAAACAAATTTTCTCATCGGTTGTTGGATTCATCTACTCCCATTTCTCGATTGTGAAATAAAACACAACAATAACATCAATAGGCAGTAGGTGGTCTCATAACTTAATGGACCTAAAAACAGTAATAATTATTCACGATGGTTACCCATTCCATCGGTCATCATCATCTGATTGTGAAACACAACACAACGATAGCACCAATGTGTGGTCCTAGCTTAGCAAACTTGACAAATAGAAATATTCTCGACTGTTTTTATCACAGAATCACCATCACTGCTCGCTCCATGTTACGTTGTGTATGTGTTACAATGGTGAGTGGTGGAAGGTAAGCAGTAGAATATAATTCCACTTGGGTGCCAAGGTTCCATCCTAGACCTACTCTCAACCCCTTCCAAGTTTAGATCCTCACATCACCGTATGCATTCCATATTAAGAAAAAGATATTCGACCTAGATATGATGTCACTTAAGAATACAATTTGATCTTGGATAAGATATGGACTCCTACTAAAACATTGAAGGAAGATAAATTCAAGGAAGTTCACTAGAGTTTTCTGAAGATTAGGGAATCTGCCTAGAACATCAATTTTGTGAGATAATGACATAGTCCTAAGAACCATCCTTCTAAGGCACTGAAACATGCACAAAGTTCTATAGAACCCAAATTACATTACATCCTAAACAAGAAAAACATGGCTCCAAAGGAAAATTGGTGCAAGTTTAAGTATTTAAACTTTACTAACTATTGTAGAGTTAGGAAGTTTCTTCAGTGAGATAGTCTATAAAGCTTAAGTATGACAGTGAGTTTCCCCATTCATAAACATGTCAAATTGTTGAAAACAAATGTAATAATAGGTTAATCGAGTGATATTAGACAATCAATCACAATCATATAAGTAACCTTGCAATCATGAATATGATACCAATCACACAGTACCATGATTTTGATATAACCATAGAAATATAAGAGACAACTTGTCCATAACGAATCATGTAGTGGGTTTTATAACCTTTCATGAATAGTACCAAACCATAAATCAACCAATAACATACTAGGAAAATTCATCATCCATATTTCTAATAGATATAACTCATTATACTTGTATGAATAACTTGAAATAGTTGGAAACTAAAGGAGAGACATCCACTCTCTACCCAACCACAGGTAAGATACACTGCAATATCTCTTGTAACTAACCACCCTCAAGCGAGATCCAAAGTCCAAGGAGATTCTTACATAAGGGAATTTCTCACCAATGGTTTGGTCAAATACTTAGGAGATGGAGTTTGTTATCTAAGTGAGTTATAGACTACTCTTTGGAAGTAGGCACCCTAGTGACTCACCTAATCTCCAAGCTTCAGAACATAAGGATTCACCCAATTTCAGGGAAAATATGTGTTCTTTAGTTTTTGAGGATTGAATCCACTGTTGTGGTGGTTTAATATCCAATTGAAAAGCACTTAGTGGTTCATAAATTAACAAGAAAGTACTTAGCGGTTCATTAATCAAGGTAAGAATCCAATGTTGTAGTTAATGGTTGAACAAGAAATTAGTTGTTCATCATCAAAAGGAAATCACTAAGTAGTTCATTGTCCAAACTGCAAGAACTAAGTGGTTCATCAACAAGAGGAAAACACTTAGTGGTTAAATTTCAAACCTTAAACTATACATTGGAAACATGGGCTCACAAAATGATTTTAGTGGCCTCAAGCATAGTTAAATTAGTTAACACCCATTGTAACACTCCCTCCTACCCCCTTAGGATTAATCCCAACTAAATAGGAGGTGTTACCTTCAACTAACTTGACCTCCATTGTTTTGTTATGGAAATGGCGTTAAAAAACTCCTTCTCAACCAAAATGTGCGGAACTCACTTTGGATAACACCATTGCATTGATATCATCAAGAGATTGTTGGCTTGACTGCGTCTGATCCAGGTTTGGAGTTAATTAGCCAAACAAATCCATACACTACTGGCCCTTTGCGCGGACTGAGGTCTCACCCGTAGTAGTATGAGGGGATGTTGGAACCAAGTTTCCACACCCTTGAGATGTCTGAGGAGTTGATTTAGTCCAACTGTGAATACCTTCGCGCAGGTCACTTCATGCACTATCCTGACCTACGAAACCCTCGCGATCTGTTATAATCGCCTTCACACAACCCTAACCAGGGGCTGAGGTTCTTTCGCGCTGCTAAGGTAGTGATCAACATTATTTCCCAAGTTACACCATAGATCTTACTTATCTTCTTATAATTGTTAGTTAACTTTGCATAAACAGATACCTTATCTTATATTCCCTTAATCAACACAATCATATATGTTTGCACAACATATAAACAACAGAAATGGAATTTATACCCAATACATTCAATGCAGAAAACAATAAAAAGATACACATAAATGATATGAAACTTCTCTTTATTACTTCTCCAACGGTTATAGACTCAACTCGCCCTATGCACTCAGCTACAGGGGTCCACACACTTAGCTGCGAACTACTAGGCCTCTGTGCACTCAGCTGCAGAGCCTTCTCCTACTCTACGACAGAAGACATGACTCTACACTTAGATAAAACTCAATTCTTCATCATTCATTAATGAATCTTCTTCACTTATTTAAAACTTAGAGCTTTGCTCTATTTATACAAGCCCATGGTCTGTGGACCATAGGTAGATCTCTAAAGCTGACATTACATTACAAAAATGAGGGCAGAAAACCCTATGACTCATTTACAAGCTCGTACTCTGCGCCCACAAAAAAAAGTTTTTACACCAAATTTAGTCAAAATCTGGGCTTTAAGCCCCAAAACTTCCCTTGGTGGGTCCCGTGCCTTATAGACCCCCAACACAAACATTGCGACTCACCCTCAAATCACTCTATTGGTGCGGAGATCTTCGTGTGGAGACCTCCCAACTCTGCTCAGATTGCTGCAAGGTTGGCAGCGCACTAAGCGGCTGCCTGTTGTACATCATGGATGCGCTGTTCAGAGACCACGGTACTTGAACTACTGCCCTGCACTTGTTTATAGTCCCACACCTCCTTTCAGCTGTCTGGTCCACTAAGACTATGCTTATGTCAGCTAATCAGATAGTCGGGCCACCCGCGTATGGCTTCAACTGACTTCCATTCACATTTCCTGGGAAAGGTTCTCCATTTAACTTTACCAACTACACCATGCCTCTGTCTGTGACCTCCTTAATAACATATGGTCCCAGCCAATGCATTATAAATTTTCCTGTGAATTTATCAAAATTACTATCATATAGTAACACCAAATCGTTCACCTTGAAGGTGCGCAACTTAATATGTCGATCGTTCCAGGCCTTTTCGCATTGCTTTTGTACCTGTTGGTGAAAGCCAACCAAAAACCATTCTTCCTCGAGTTCCTCCAACTACAGGAGCCTCTCCTCCAGGGCTCTATGGTCTATCATACCTATGAGCGCCACTATGCATAGACTAGACACGATAGACTCCATAGGTATTATGACATCTACTTTATCAACCAATTGGAAATGCGTATGTCCGGGTATGCGCACGTCCCAATCACTTCGCTACATGCTACATACCTTATTCAGTGGTTCACACACCTTGTTAAATGCTTCTACGTGGATAACCTTTTGCGTGATCATTCTCTCCACATTCTGTTGTTCCCACTTGAGGAGTCATTGGCGTATTCCCCCCCCCCCCAACACATGCTTATTGATCATAACTCTCATCGTGGAGTTCATGCGCATCCATGTAGGTTATTTTCCATATGTCGACGTCCACCTAGCTAGATGTTCGTGCAAATTATCATGCCCATTGTATTTATCTACCGATCGCACTCTAGGCTTCCCAAACCGTGTGCGCATGATTCTCTTGCATTCGTGCCAGTTGTCAAAACTCCCTTTGTGTGTACCCCACCACCTCGCATGCGTAGCACATAGTACCCAATTCAAGGCTTGGAAATGTTTCTTTTTTCAAACTTATCTAGGAAAGTATCTACCTCACTTAACCCATCATAAGTAGGCAGGTCCCTCACTTCTATCGATACGTAGCATAGAGATCTTGCCATCATATTACAGTTCAGCTTGGTTACCTCATGTAAGCAGTTCTACCATTTCTCTATCTCCTCATTAGAATTCGATGTACAGGAGCTTTCACGCTCCCATGAGATTTGTCCGTCCGCAGTGGGATTTACCCAATCTTTCTCTCATGTCGTTATTTTATGGATGCAATCCAAATCATCGTCACTTTCATAGTCGTGCACCAGCTCTGTATAATGTGATCCCTTAGCAGGGTCCAAGGGTATAACTACACACAGAGACTTCTTCTCAAAAGTCATCTTGCGCTTCTTTAGATTAATCACCCCGTTCATGTCAGTTGCCCAATCAATTGCTAAGAGCGTAGGGTAGGGATTGTTGTCATGAGTAATCTCTATTACTTCAATGTCTTCTAGCATGCTCACTCCCTCAATATCCATAGTGATTCCCTGCAATCTCTCCATAGGTATTATATTATTTTGGTTCGCCATTCATAGCTGAATAAGATACCATTGCAGCATAGGCCTCCCCATGAGCTCCCATGTCTGCTTTGGCAGAACATTCGTGTCTGATCCTAAATCTAGAATTACTTGGTCCATCTCATATTCTCCAATCATGCAGTTAACCTCATTTCTCTTCCCGTCCTTGTCTTATGCTTTCCAATCTTTTAGATTACGCGCGGTTCTCCTAGTGCAGTCCCAACGCATTTGTTAATTAGTTCCTACAATCCTTTTACATCTTTACTGTCGTGTAGTAACTTCATGCATGTTTCTAGGAATGTCATAAGCATAGATGGGTCCATTTCCGGCTCCATTCAATCTTTGATTTCTGAAGTGGAGACATCAACGAAGCTCTTCTTAGCTTCCATGAAGGTTTCCTTAGTCCGCTCCAAATCAAACTCTGCTTCTTTCGTCGGATCCTTGCGAACCCAAGTACTATCTTCGAGTTGTTTATCTTTATCATCTCCTGTTGTGATTCCACTTCGTAGCACAATGTTCACATTTGGATCTTCCTCGCATGGCTCATACCTCATCATCTGCAGGTTCTGAGTCGAGGGAGATGGTAGCACTCCCTTTTCGTGTATCCTAGCTATCAGAGTAGGACAATCTTCTATCTCATAATCAAACAAGGTACAGTACAGACACGATGGACATGTTCGATTCGTACAATCGTGGGCATAATGTCTTGGCCCTCCACAATTGTATCATATCAGCTGTTCATGACCTCTTCCAGGTCCTCCTCCACCTCGGCCTCATCCGTGCCCTTGAAATCCTGTTCGTGCAACTCCTGCGTTTTGGTCTAGGGGCCGTGTTTTGGTATAAACTCTATAGGTGGGAGTTTTATCCATCATTAGCTCATAACTTCTACAAGTGCACTCATCGTGTCCAACCGATCTACAAAAATTACAGAACAACTGTTGTGAATTCTACATGTACTTTTGTAACAAGTGGTAGTTTTCTGTAGCATGCTTTCCACCAATTTGACAAATCGTGCACCATAAAGCAAGTGCTGCGCTAGGTCTTGCTTGCGCCTATGGTCTTAATGACATTGGTCCTCCTACCACGAGGTAGTTTGCGAACACCGGGCAATGGTCTTTATCATGACCCTGACCCTTGCATTTTACGCACCATACCTCTTCGCACGCTTCTGGTCGGGTTGTCCTATCCAGTTTAAGACTCTGCATCTCAAGGCATAAGTTTTTCAACTATGCGTGGATATGCTAAAATCCCAAGTTAGGATCCTGCAACGAGGTCTCATGTAGCCTCATCGTGATCTCTAAGGCCTCTGCCTGAGTCATTAAATTCTGTTGTGATAGCGCGCTCCTTAAATGCGACATTAGTGATGCTATAAACCATTCCCGATGCTGTCCATCCATCATATTCTTATTCGCTTCGCGAATCGTACAATTCCACCTTTGATCCAACTCCTAAGGAGTTTCGCCTAGTAGCATCGTGATTTCTTTGAGCCGAATGATCGACTGTGCTTTTGAATTTGGCCTCCTAAATTCTTTGTTTAGCACTACTTGGATATTTGTGATTCCCGCATTTGATTATCATTGGAGTGCTTAATATACCATGTCAGCGCGTGGTCCTGTAGGGAACTAGCCAATGTCTCTTTCTTTATATTTCCATCTATAACTCCCTGCGCTTCCCATACAGCCCTTATCACGAACCAAAACTGGTCTGGATCTTCATTTCCTACTTCCTTGAACACAAGAAACTTTATCGTGCTTGCCATATTGACTCGTAGTGGTGGTGGAGGTGGTATTGGTGAAGATGGAGGTGAAGGTGGTGAAGCTAGTGGTGGTGGTATGCGTGGAATCCTCTGTCTTATCAAATTGATTGCACTTCATGGTGAGGCCTTTGCGAGCTCTTCCTTGTCCCCTCGTGGAGCTGAAATCAAGGGTTATTCCCTGGTCCCTTACTTCCTTCGTTTTTGTAGGTTTTTCCACTTCGCCGTAGCTCTGGAGATCAAGGTAATTCCATAACCCTCCTTTCACACAATGGAATTTTAATCCAAGTATTCAGAGACTTTACGTACTTACCTCGTGGTCCTTTGAGAAAGCATCACTCTACCTCGCTATAGCTAATTGAAGTATCTGCCGTGAACTCAGTAATGAAGCCTCCTATAATCTAATCGAGCCAGTGACCAATAGCGTGCGTGATCTTATCCTCTGATGCTTCCAATCTGCACACCAATTCTAGGGTCCACACAATAGGATTGTCGAGCTTCCACCTTCCTTGGCTATCTGCTAGCTTCGTGATCCACTCATACAACTTAGTAGAGAAAGATGAGAAAAATATTTTGTAGATCTCTATGTATAGGTAGCAGTCTAACCACTCTTCTTTTGTCAGTCGCAGATTCTTGTTCTCCTACGCCGCGAACTAGTGAATCCTCTTGTCCAACCAAACTTCAATTTCTTTCTTAGTTTGATTCCAATGATACGCCATCAGACATCTCTATGCAGATTTCGGTCCCAGAAATGGAACCATTTGTTGGCTTGAGGGGGCCTGAGCCCGGTTTGGAGTCAATTAGCCAAACAAATCCCTACACTACTGGCCCTTTTGGCAACAACCCGTAGAGCTCGGACTAAGGTCTCACATGAAGTAGTATGGGGGGGTGATGGAACCAAGTTTCCACACCCTTGAGATGTCTGAGGGGTCGATTTAGTCCAACTGTGAATACCTTCGTGTAGGTCACTTTGCGCACTATCCTGACCTGCGAAACCATCGTGATCTGTTATAATCGCCTTCGTGCAACCCTGACCAGGGGCTGAGGTGCTTTCACGCTGCTACGGTAGCGGTTGGTGTTATTTCCCCAAATTACACCACGGATCTTACTTATCCTCTTATAACTATTAGTTAACTTCGAGTAAATAGATATCTTATATTATATTCCCTTAATCAACACAATCATATATGTTCGCGCAACATATAAATAGCAGAAATGGAACTTATACCCAATACATTCAACGCAGAAAACAATGATATGAAACTTCTCTTTATTACTTCTCCAATGTTAGAGACTTGACTCGCCCTGCACACTCAGTTGCAGGGGTCTGCACACTCAGCTACGAACTACTAGGCCTCTATGGACTCAGCTGTAGATCCTTCTCCTACTCTACGACTCAAGACTCGACTCTACACTTAGATAAGACTCAATTCTTCATCATTCACTCATGACTCTTCTTCACTTATTTACAAATTAGAGCCTCGCTCTATTTATACAATCCCATGGTCCACGGACAATGGGTAGATCTCTAAAGCTGACATTACATTACAAAAATGAGGGTGGAGAACCTATGACTCATTTACAAGCTCACACTCCGCGCCCACAAAATGTAGAGTTTTTTACACCGGATTTAGTCAAAATATGGGATTTAAGCCCCAAAATTTCCCTTGGGGGATCTCGCGCCCAACAGATCTTTCCAACAATATTTAAACTTTATCTCAATCCAACCTATGGATTGAAATTTATGCCCATTTGATGTTTGGGCCCCATAATCCTTCCACATTAGCAAGTATTTGCCACATCAAAGTCAAATGGAACTTCTTCCTCATGTGAAGTCCATTGTGGAACTACCATGTCACAATGGCTTAGTGCTATCACACCCTATGTTAATCTTTAAGAATGGCACCCATTCTATCCTCCACGATGAGTCATACATTTTGGCATCAATTGTCAAGGACATTTTTTTTCCCATGGCTTATGTGTCCTTCACGCTCCCTAGTAGAATTAGACAACGCACACCTCCATGGCCCCAAGCTTCACAGTGACATGGCTTCTAGCCATGGGTGCTACCTTAACAACACACCATAAAATTCACAAACCTCTATAAATTTTCATAAACTTCACATGATAGGTTGTAAGCCTTAATAACCAATGCAATCTATTTACTTTGGGATAGAACCAATCTTACATGGAAATGACCATACGAAGATGGATAGTTCACACACCAAATTGGTGATATGTTTATGATGCGTCATTTTTTTGAAAAGGAAAAATACCAGGGTGGACACATTATTTATAGATATTTTATGCCCGAATATATATCTTGCCAATACATCCATCTAGTCATAGTAGCTTAGATTAGTCTCACATAAATCAAAGTGAAGGCAGGTGAACCAAGGAGATGGAAGATGACAGAATCTGACCATGAACACATTATGGAAACTTGCATTCCTATCTCCCACTAGCTACATGAGTTGAAGAAGTGATGCAGGTTCATAGGTTGAGCACAAAAATTGATGAAGTCTAGATAAGAGCTCACCGATGTGATTGGATGGCGACACGGTAATCTTGGGAGGAAATTTTAAATGTTTTGTAAGAAATTGTAAATATTTAAATTAGGAAGTGAGTTTTGATTTTTATTAGAATAAGTTGTAGAAGGTATTTTCTAATGTAAAGTTTAGTTTTCAGTTTCCATTTTTTTGTGGGGAAGGGGAAACGATTCACATTGTGTGACTTTTGGTTATCATAGTCTGTTCCTTTCGGAAAACAATAAAAAGAAAGAGTGTTTGAGAAGAAGAGGTGAGAAGAGAAGCTCCCGGGTGAGGAGAAGAGAGAGGGAGAGAAGAGAGGAACTCATTGTTTCTATGTGCAACTACAATCCCAATTTTGTAGACTCGCTTGTACTTTCTAATATGTGTGAACTGGAAGGTATTTGTTTGTGTGAGTGGAATAAACAAACATACATTTTGGATTGTAAATTGTGTGCTTGCTAAATGGTTGAGATTGAATCAAATTCATGTCATTAACCAATTTGATTTCTACTTGTGGTCTCATGGTTTTTATTCTTGTGCATTTGTCCATTTGAATATTGGTAATTTTGAAATCCTATAACTTGTTGAACTGATTTACAAAAATAAATATGAACATTGTAGCTTCAATTGTTGTGTGATTGTTCATTTATCTTGGGTATTCTTGTTGCAATGGTTCCAAAACCTTGTGGGGGAGTTTTAATTGTGTTTTGGCGTAGTGGTTACATGATATTTACAATGATTGGAGTGTTCTTACAAAAACAAAGTACGCAGGTTGGAATTCTAAAAAAAAAGACACCTCTTTGACTAATTTTTTCATTGAATTAATTTTTTTATTTTTTATTTTTATTTTTTTTTATGTTGTTACAAATATTGATGAAAGAAGGCACATGAGATAGTTCACTATGTCAAGGAGTTGATCTGGGAAAGAGTTGAAGTCATTTCATCTTCTCCAAAACCACAAGATAGAATTTTAACAAGTGCTAAGAAATCATTTTGTAGTGACAACAACAAATTGGAAAACAAGCACTACAAAATCATTTCATAACAACTACATAGAAAATTTTCAAGACTACGTGTTAATGCCCATTTGGCCTGCCCGTTGCACAATTTGTTTAAGTTGACACATATGTAGTTGGATTTAAGAAATGAGGTAATATTCTTAAGGGAGGGTGAGAGAAAAATCTCCCATGTAATTTATCATAATAAATTCATATTCTTATATTGAATTCCTATGTTAAATGCTTCATGAAATATTGTCGAATTGGATGTAAATACAGAGCTACATGGGTGGAGTAGATCAGGGATATTGGTGTTGGGGTGACTTATGTGCCATCAAGTGGTATCAAAGCTTGAACATTCTTTGGTGATCTGATTAGAAAAACCCAACAAGCAAGCAAAGTTTTGAAGATGAAATTTAGAGAATGGAATAGAATCAAATCTGATAAATTTGATTGAGTGATTGCAAAATGGAAATCTAAAAGAAAGGAAGCCAGTAAATTTCATATTTCTCAACAGAAGCATGAAGTAGAATCAGAATCGAAAATATGATTGAGGTAATTTATTTTGTTTTAATTCTTATTGAGTTTAAAGATTGATGATTGCATGACGGAAATCTCAAGAAGACAGTGTGTGGAAAAAAATCTACTTTGGGAGGAAGTAGATCATATTTGTTTTAAAGATAGATATGAAAACATAAATTTTTGAGTGAAGGACATTAGAAGACTATGAAATTGAAGAACCAGCAAAAAAGACTGAAATAGTAGTGATGCATGTTAAACAGAGATTTGAATAACGAGGTAATGGTATTTTGTTAACTAATTATTGATTACAAGTAGCAGTGATGATGTTTATAGTTGATGACTATAATCAATAACAAAGAGAGTTCTTGATGATGATGGTAAGGAACCTTGCAATATAGAAGGAGGACAAGCAAAGTTCTCATAGGATGAAGGTGAGTAAATTTCATGTAGAAGCCAGAAGACTAGAGAGTGCTTGGATGAATATTCCATAGGAAGGAGTCTACAAAAATAACAGGAGAAGACTAGGCATGGAATAGCTTAGTATGGTATTTACAAATAGGTTGATGGTGTCAAATTGTTGTGGTGGCATGTGTGCGGTCCATAGTGATCAAGGAGAAGCTCATAGAAGAAGGATATTTGTGACTATTGAGAGTGATAGTAAAGGTTCATAGATAAGCCATAGTAGATCTGGTCAGGACAAACTTGATAGAGAAGTACCTGAAATTAAATTTTAGTTTGAGATTTTGAGAGAACTGCTTTAGAAAGGTGACGAAGGCTAGGGTATAGACGAAGTCTCTTGAAGAGATTAAAATGGAATTTGTTGCAGGTGAAGCTAAGATAAAGATCAAATGCTCAGTTGATGGAGAAAATCAAGGAGTTTGAATAGATAATAAATTCTCAATTGGGGGAAAATCTCAAAAGAGTTGAGTTGTAGCAAAGGACAATTGTTGAATAAGAAGTTTTTTGTGAACTTAACCAAGGAGAAAACCTTAAAGAGAAAGAGAATGATAATGTTGAAAGGAGACTAGATGGAAGTCTCATGGGCCATTTGGAAACTGAAGACCAACATGAAGAAAATGTTGATGAGAGACTAGTTGAGATTCCCAGAAGTTGTGTGGACATTCAACATATGATGGTTGAGGTGTTAATGGAGGATACAGACCATGATGATTTCAATTTTAACAATTTGTGTATGAATGCAGGAGTGGTTCTAAATCAAGGAAAAAGAATTGATTTTGTTCTATGCAAAGAGGAGGAACAACCACGTTGTATTATTATACATGTTGGAAGGAAGGTAGAGGATATTAAAGATGAAGACTATGTGCCATGGGAAAATGCAGCCATGGAAGAACAACTTATGGATGATGAACAAATGTGTGGATGTTAATGAGGATGTTATTATAGTGGATGAAGCAAATGAATATTTGATGGGAAACTTCGAAGTTTTAGTGTTTCATAAGGGAGAGATGTTGGAAGCAACATAGGATACTTCAAAGCCTTGTATTTTTAAAACAAATAATTGGTTTGTGTATGTAGATGTGTCGGAAACAACAAAATCGATTGGAAATACTTTAATTAATGAACTTGTTGATATTGTTGGATCCACCAAAATTCAGGGGACATCCCCAGTATGAAGTCTCAATTATACCTCACACTATTTGGTGTAGGAATACCATCAAGTATGATGGCCCTATTTCCATTTACTTAGAGATTTTCCTTTGCTCTTTTTGTTCATCATATGAGAGTGTTACACTAGTGTCTTCAAAAAGCGAGGCGAGTGTGCTTGGTGAGTGCGCATTGTAACTGTGTCTAGGTTCTCTTACTTGCAAAAGGGGGAAAGTAAAGTGAGCCTCTAAGTGAGAGGTAATAGTACCACCCAGGAAGAGACACACATGAAGTAGAAGGGTATGTCCAGCATTGAGCGGAATAGTCCATAGTAGATGCATCAGTCATTAAAATTGAAGTACAAGGGAGGACCCGTCCACCATCCAGCAAAGTAGTCCACAAAATATGTGACGATCGTTATAACCAATAAAAAAGGAAGGTTTTTCTAGTATCCTACACAATAGTACACAAGGATGAGACAACAATGATAGCCAATACAAAACATTCCCAACAAGGTAAGTACTAAAACAATCAAAATACTTCAACTATTTTAGTACATGTGAAACAAACATGAATTACAAATTCCAAAAGAATAGTCTTACAAACATCTACAAAACATGCATGAAAATATGTTGTCCTTAATAGGCTTCTGTATTAATAAAACGTTCCAACACACATACGTACACCATACATCACTAGTCCCAGTAGTGGGACAGTGGAGCCACTCCTCACTCCTCAAAGATCTATATGAAAACTCTCAATGCTTTGTGGGAGGAGCCAAGGTGAAAATTCCTTGATCATACAATGGGAGGTGTATATATAGCCAAGGGTGATGCTTGACCCTTGTGACTCTTGGACTACCTTCATGACCATTCAACTTCCTATGACTTTTAAACTAACATGACTCTTCATATTCTTGTGTATCCATTGGACTTTCACTTTACATTACATTCAATTTACAATAGATATGGCCCATAGTAGTGATGTTGCCTTGATAAATAATGACACAAATTGACATGACACTACTGACATGGACTAGCTGGTTATGGTGGCAATGTCAAGGTGTTGTTTCTACGGAGTGATGGATGTGTTCTTGAATGTGTTGTCTTTTGTCCTCTTCATGCCTTGATGCTACAGGGTATTCCATGATCTTGGTCTTGAAAAGTGATTGCATGCATGTGTTCCCTTTGCTTTCTGTCAATGATCTTCTTCTTTCCATTCAACTACAAGAAAGTTTTCTAGCATGTTCTCTCCTTCATCTCCTTCATCATCTCGCCATGATCTAACAGTATACCTGTTCTTGCAATTCACTCATGATGGGACAACAAAAAATCCAAAATCTCCTAGTCTAAGATGCATGCATTGATATCCATGGACTGGGCCTCGGACGGATGATAGGCTTGGAAGAGGGCTCAAAAACTATGCATTGCACATTGCCAGGTGAGAGGAAGGGAGGCTTGTCACTAAGACTATGTAGTGCGTAGCTCAGGCTTGACTGAGGAACTCTAGAGCACAATCTTCACTGTCGAGTAAAATTGTGCATAGGCCAATGGGAGGAAGGATTGTGTAGTTGAGATGATTAGTGGTAGCTGCAAGGTGAGAACCTGGGAGGCAGTTTTGCGTAGTCTTTTGAGGGAAGACGGGACATGGTAGTAGAGGGACCAAACAGGACATTTCTATGCAGTTTCTGGGAGAAGTGAGTCCCAGCTGGGGGAGGACACTAGGGGACACCTCTACGTAGTAATGGGAGGAAAAGCAGGCTCAGGCCTCTGCGCATTATCAGGTTTTAGTAGACATGGAGGAGGCTTGATCAGTGATCCTCATAAATATGCAGTTTAGGTCAGGCTTGAGGTAAGTTCTGCGAAATTATGGGAAGGAAGGAAGGCTTCTCACTTCTAGGATTGCGTAGTGAAATTGCCATAGAGGACAAACTCTGTGCACTACGCAGTTCCAGCCAGTAGAGCAACATCATTGAAGGTTGAGACAGCACAATGCAGGTCAACTGGGGACAGATGAAGTGGGGTTGTCCAGTTTGGAAAATGAATAAGTGTGGGAGGCAAGTGATTTCCATTCTTGATTTTCATATTGATCTATCTCAATGTCCACATGTTCATTATGATATAATCCTCTCATTTTTTCATAGCCCGTGTCTAATATTTTGACCTCAGTTTATGTGACGCCTTTATGGATTACCCTAGGCTTGTAAACGTTAAATTTATACAACATTATATTTCATATACAATTACATTTTTTTCTCCGAGAATGTTATGATGGTGGCACTTTCATGATTCATACATGAGTTTAAAACCCTTTCCTAAGAAATAATTTTTCGTGTGCAATTTCTCCTCACTCATACATCAGTAAAAGTTAATTTCATTTTTTATTTCTTTTCTTACTAAGATAATATGATGGACTTATTTTCATAACATGAGCCATCACAGTCATGGAAATGGTAGAAGCAACAGAGGAAGGGGCCTTGGGGTGAAAAGAAATAGGAGGCACAAGTAGGATTTCATAATCATAATGATGGGAGGAACAAGTGTTTCTTATTTTCAACCCTATAATTACAGCTTGATGAATTCTTCACATGATTTATATTCTGATGCATGGATTATCTTTGGCTTATATAATGAATTTTATATGGCACGTTTCTATTTCAACTTGGTTCTACATCAACATTTCTTGAACATATGTACATTATGATTATCTTCATATTATTTATTAATTGGTAAATAAATATGGCCAAGAAGAGAAATTAACATTATAGTATTTTGAGGACTCAGAGGGCCCCACCTACTAAAACATAAATCTAATAAGAAAGTTAAATTTTATTTAGCTTTACCCTTTATAAACTCATTCCTACTCCCTAAACAAATCATGATTGGAAATGGAATATAACATTTTATCCAAGAAGTTTAACTTCGTAAGTGCATTTGAAGGTCCTTAAAAGGGAATGAAGTTTGTGAAGGGAGGACAGAGAGAATTGTGAGGAGAGGTATGCACAATTTTTTCTAATGTCATTACTTCCTTTCATTTTATTTTCTGTGAGTCAAAGAAGTTATTATGCAACCAACTCAGAAAAAATAATAGAAGATATATCACTAACTTAAAAATTATCCTCTTCGAGGGGGAAACCTCCTTTACATTACATAAATGAACAATTCTTTGATGATACAAATAATAAGACCTTCTTGGTATATGTTATCTCAAAATCAAGCACTGGAAGGCTGCAGACCAGGCTAACTTCAAGTAACTATTTCAAACCAGACTTTGGCTAAAGCTTAGCCTCTTTA